>JAVJIF010025286.1:0-52287 GCA_038442645.1 Agave tequilana | reverse complement strand
TGTTATTAGAACTATGATGTACATGATAGCTAAACTAAGGTGAGAACACTAAACAATAGTCCATTTTAAACATGGGTGTCTCAAAATGCTATACATGCATGTCAAGGATCTAATAATCATGGCATTCTCATAATAATCAATAAACATCAAACATGCTATAAACAATGAACATGAAAAGCATGCAAAATTAAATAAGGAGTAAGAGACCGTTACCAAAACCTATGGGGCAACTCTCTATGACTCCAAAACAAGGTGGTCCTCCCACCAAACATCCCTTGAAAGTGATGCATCCAAATAATTTCCATGAAGCTCGGAACGCATCCACTCCAAGGTACCTCTACTCTCACGTCATGTGAGAGCCCACACCTACATCAAAAATAAGAGGGGTGGTCTTTGGTACCCATACTTTCTTGAGTCCATGGGGTTAGTCCCTTCTCTAACCCAAACAAATTTATTTTCTAAATTAGAAACATGTATTCTATCATAACAAATTTAGTAAGGTGGCCCTTACGTCCACAATGTGTACATGTGTACACATGAGCATACATAGTGGAATGGGTGTGTGCGGGAGGAGCATGTGTATGCCGTGGAGGGTGTGCATGCATAGGTGGAACTTGTTTCTTTCGAAACAAAGATTCCAAACGTGTGTGGCTCTTGGCACATTTGCTCAAAGTGGAGCCCAAACAATCTATATTCTTCTTTAAAACATTTATATCATTTTTAATCAAAGAAGAAGTGGAGCATGCAATAGGTGAAGTGTGAGATACTACCCTAGCATGGCAAACAAGAGAATCAATTTTATTTTATAAAGAATTATTTTTCTTTAAACAAACATCTAAATTATTTGAAATAGAAATTATTTTGTTTTTCAAAGCAACATTCTTTTTTAAAACAAAATCAATTTTTGATGTTAAAACTTTATTTTCTTTAAAAAATTTTCACAATCATTTTTATTTTTCAAAAACTCATTTTCTTTTAAACAAGGTCTAGTTGAGATTTCAATGAATCCCTCTCATTAGAAATCTCCTCTTTCTCTTGCAAAACATTGTTAAGTCTAGAAATTAAATTTTTATTATCATTATTAAGGCCTAGACTTTTCTTTTTCAAAATATTATATTTTCTATTAATTTTTCACAAACAATAGATAGTTCTTCATTCAAGGCATGGGCATCAACATAATCATTTGAAGAACTAGCACAATCATCACTATCTAGTTGAGATTCTGAAAGTACCTCAAGGGAGTCATTCCCTTGGACTATATAGCATTGTGAGTCGGATTCTCCACTAGACTCCTCTTCTTGTTGGATAGGTAATTAAAGCTTGGAGGTGGTGGTGGTTATCAACTTGTTCCACACTGCAAAGGCGGAATCAAGATTAGAAACAAGCAAAAGATATTCTTTACTTAATGTGCTTCTAATCGCCTCAAGGGCTAGTGCATTGGCCCCTATATGATTGCTATCACTAAGGTAGGATTCCTTGGTAATGGCAAGGTGAACCTTATATCCTAGGGCTTGTAGGTAAATGGACATCCTAGTCTTCCAAAGAATGATGTTGGAAGAATCAAACATAGGAGGGGTCATGAAGTCCATGGGTCAAACTAAATGTGTGCAAAAAATATATGCAAATACAAATGGTAGATTAGCTAAACAAAGGATCTCACTCCTAGGATTTTAAGCCTAAGTATCAGGAGCGTAGGCTCTGATACCAATTGAAAACCACCTAGAGGGGGGGGTGAATAGGTGATAATGCTAATCTAGAAACTAAATGCGGAAGCTAAAACAAATTTGCACAAACTTAATACAACCAACAAGTGTAGCCGAATTCCCCGTGAAGGGCTCTGGACTAACTCCTCTTGATTCCCCTAGATAAGGGTTGAGGTGCTATATGAAGCTCTTGTAGTTAAGTATAAGTGAGGCACACACAAGCAAGCCAAGCATATAAGATGAACAATATGAAATAATGTAAGGCACAAATGTAAGCAATAAGATATGAATGAATGAATGATGCTTTGCACAAGTAAAGGAGAGAGAGGGTTAGAGGCAATGGATCAAACGCAAACACAAAGATATGTTTTGAGATTCGAGCCCCTAGCTCTACGTCCCCGCCTTCACTGAAAAGGATTTCTAATCCACTATACTCCCACCGAGGGAACCTCCACCGAGGAGGATTTGTAACAACACAAGGAGTACCGAACTCCTCTCTCAAACACTACCTCACAACCGAGGGGTAGGCCCGTAGCCAAACAACAACCAATCCACCTCACACTTGAGGGATACAAACCAACTCCAACTCCACCTCACCAAGAGGGAGTAAACCACAATCTCAACCTCTACCAAAGAGGGAGCAAACCACAATCCTCAACCTCTACCAAAGAGGGAGCAACCCAATCAAAGCAAGGGTTTTTACAACAAGTGGTTACTAAGACCACAAACTCTCTTTTTTCACAAAAATAAAGATCCTAATAGATTAGGATAGAAGATATAGCTCAGTGGATATCAAGGTGTTTTTGGAAATAAAGTAACAAAGAAAAAACTACTTGGGAAATCTCTTGTAGATGATAGAAATGAAAATTCAAAATAATATCCCAAAAACCTAGTTTCTTTGATTTTTCAAAACCCTTGAAAACAATAAAGATGAAATCTTTTTGACACAAAACTCTTTTGAAAACTTGTTTTAAACACTAGAGAAACTCTGAAATTTTTCTTGTCAAAAGTCTTATAAAAATCCCAAAGAGATGGGGTATAAATAGGCTCCCCAAGAAACTAGCCGTTAGGCTGATCTGTCAGCCTGACAGGCTTGCGGTCGACCGGCCGGTCGACCGCCAACGGTCATAAATATGACCGTTGGAGCAGCCCGGTCGACCCCTCGGTCGACCGCTCAGATACAGAGAGCAAAGCTCTCTGGTCCGATCGACCGGCCCATTGTGCCAGCAGACGTGCACAGGTCTGTGCACGTCAGTCGACCACCCGGTCGACTGGATCCTGGCTCGATCGACCGCACGGTCGACCGACCTGACCTGTCAGCACAGTTCTGGGTCAGAAACTGGGTCAGAAAAACATGTTAAAATATTTCTAAAAATACTTAAAAATCTTCTAAAAATCCCCAAAAATAGTTTTAACATTTTGCATTGATATATAAACATGAGATAAAAAGTTCAACTCAAATATCAAGCAATTCAAACTATTTTTGTGTTTTAAAAGTTTTACCAAAAATCAAAACTTGTATTTTATCAAACTTGAATTTTTCTCAATAGGAAATCTGATTTTTCTTAAAACTCATGAATAGGCATATCAAAATAAGTTTGTTTAAGATATGAAGCATGTATGTATATTTAACACATCTAATATATATAAAAACCATTTAAACTTGTTTTGATCTAAACTATTCATGAAAACCAAAATCCATAAAACATAAAACGTGTGTGTTGTGCACTTGAGCATATCAACTATTCTAAGCTTTACAAATGGATCTAAAGCACACAAACCTAAACTAGGATACCTAAGTCTTCTTGACGATCTTCAATCTTCAAGCCGACTCGATCCCAAACGTGATCCACCGAGTGCAAAGGTATGATCTTGATGCTCGGGCACTGGAATCACCATGAAAAGCTTCTAAACTCCTTGTTGAAGCTAATCACCAACTAATATCTTGGTTAATGATCTGAAACTTAAACAGCACAAGATTATTAGTAAACATAACTACATGAGTTAATCATCATCAAAACTAGAGTGGAAGGCCTCTGGGCCAACATTCTCCATATCGGTGAAGATTTTTCAAATCTGAGTTAAACTCCAATGAACATCTGGCGAAACCGACACATGATGTCGGAGAAACCGACACACAATCTCGGCTTTGAGCGCTCCCAATGAAATCGACACACGATCTCGACTTGGCCAACAGATGAAACTGGTTCATACAAAATGAATCGCCAGAATACATACAATTGATTTCAAACGATCACACCAGATCCAAATTGAGTTCGTTGTCCCCTCAGGCAAAGCTCTCCAAACTCTAATATCAATTGTAAGATTCCAAACTTCAGCTCAGCTATCCAAACAGACTGCATCATACATGCCTTCCCAACACTCCACCAAAGAGAAACAACACCATATGAGCCAACCACCGAACTTGTCTTCAACTCAGCAACTGACTAGAATGCCATTCTAATTGACCTCAAGAAGAATCCAACATGAGCCAACACTGACTCTTCAACTGGCTGGCACTCCAGTCTAAATGTCTTCAAGACGATCTAGCCAAATTTGACTAGAGCACAAGAAATACCAACATCGGCTCAACATACTGGATACATGCCCCCTTATGATAGTTCAACTATCTTCTCCCCGGAGGATCAAATGTTCATCGAGATTACAACACTTCACCTCTACATGAAGTCTAACTCTTCATCTCTACATAAAGTCCAAATCAGCTTCTCGAGAACCCAAATACACCAAATAGTTTCATACGGGCTGCATCATCAAACGGCTACGCCTTTACGGCTGCCTACGTATCTTGCCCAAGGGATTAAGCCATCCGTAGATTCTAGATGTGATGAATTGTACCGATGAGCAGAGAGTATCTTTCTCTTCCTTTATGTTTCAAAAGAAAGTAGAACACTGGTGGAGGGCAGTGAAAAGTAGTGTGAAAAGCAAAAGAGAACAAATCACCTGGAGATTCTTAGTGAATAAATTCACTGAAAAATATATTTCAGAGACGGTCAGAGATAAGATGGCGTCAGAATTTCTGGAATTACGATAAAGTCAGATGAATGTGTCCCAATACGACCAGAGGTTTACCCAATTATCCAGGTATGCTGATACCTTAGTGAAGAGTGAGGCGGAAAGAACAAAAAGGCTCGCGAAGGGCCTGAAATTAGAAATTCGAGGCAGATTGATTCCTCTATAACTAAGGAATTATCTCCAAGCTGTGGAAAGAGCCTTGGAGGTAGAAATGGATATGTAAGAAAGTCATGAAGACTGGGCGAAGGAATTTCCCAGCTCAAAGCGTCCCCGATATCAAGGACCATCAGTGTCGGTGGCACTGGAATCCACCAGTAGTAAAGGATTTAGGTTTAATGCCACTCTTCAAAGAGGAGGATGCGCCAGAGGCAGAGGAACATGGTTGAGAAACAGAGAAACTTTTTCGAAAGTACAGGCTACCTCTGCGTCCCACCCCAGAATCTCGGAGGCCCCTTGGTGCCAGAAGTGTAAGATAAACCATTTTAGAAACTGCATCCAAGAAAGGACTTGCTATAATTGTAGAGGAATGTAACATTTAAAGAGAAATTAACCAACGAAGCGCGGAAGCCAAGGGCCGAGTAGGGGAAGTGGGAGGCTAACTATGAGAATGAACCCTCCAAGGGGACCAACCAGTAATTTTATGCTGCCCAGTAATGCTCCGCGACCTGCTGCAACTCAATCATCGATACGACAGCCACGGGCTCAAGGAAGAACTTTTGCATTGACCCATCGAGAAGCAATGGCCTCGAATGCAGTAGTGGAAGGTATGATCTCCATATCAGGACATATTGCTAATGCATTGTTTGATCATGAAGCTACTTATTCATTCATATCTAGTGCTTTTGCTTATAAATTAAATCAAGTATCAGAGCCCCTAGGATCTCAGTTGGTTGTATCCACACCCATAGGGGTAAGATAATAGCTAGTACTAAATATGTGAACTGTGAAGTGATGGTTGGGGAGATGAAAACATCTATTGATTTGATTAAGCTGGGCGAGATAGAGTTTGATGCAATATTAGGAATGGACTGGTTGTCCACATGTGGTGCACATGTGGATTATAATAGGAAGAGGATCATCTTTAAAATGGAAGGAGTTTCAGAGTTTATTTTTGAAGGGATAAAAGTTAGTTATGATATACCCTACATATCGGCCTTTAAAGCCACCACGTTAATGAGGCAGGGATGTCAAGGATTTCTGGCTTCAGTTTTGGATACCACTATTGATATCAAAATTGAGACTACTTCTGTCGTAAATGAGTTTCCTGATGTATTCTTAAAAAATTTATCAGGTCTGCCCCCAGATCGAGATGTAGAATTTGCATTAGATGTGATGCCCGGTACTGCCCCAGTTTCAAAAGCACCATATCGTATGGCCCCTGCAGAAATGAAAGAACTTAAAACTCAACTACAGGAATTATTAGATAAAGGTTTCATCCGACCGAGTGTATCTCCCTGGGGAGCACCAGTACTATTCGTTAAAAAGAAGGATGGAAGTATGAGATTATGTGTCGACTATCGGGAATTGAATAAGGTCATTATTAAAATAGGTACTCGCTTTCCGGATTGATGACTTATTTGATCAACTACAAGTGTCTTGTGTATTTTTTAAGATAGACCTTAGGTCGGATATCATCAGTTAAAGGTCAAGCCAGAAGATGTGCCTAAATCGGCATTTAGAATGAGATACGGACACTTTGAATTCCTGGTCATGCCTTTTGGACTCACTAATGCCCCAACAACATTTATGGACCTAATGAATCGAGTTTTCTAACCATATCTTGATCAGTTTGTGGTGGTATTCATCGATGATATTTTGATCTATTCAAAGAATAGGGAAGATCATAAAAATCATCTTAGAACTGTCCTCCAAATCTTGAGGGAGAAGAAACTTTATGCTAATTTGAAGAAATGTGAATTTTGGTTGGAATAAGTGGGGTTTCTTGGCCATATTATATCCAAGGAGGGAATATCAGTAGATCCAATGAAAATTGTGACAATCAAAGACTGCCTAGACCCACAACTGTTACTGTAGTTGAAGTTTCTTGGAGTTAGCTGGATACTACAGAAGATTTGTAGAAGGATTCTCTCAAATTGTGGCACCATTAACATAATTAATTAGAAAGAATAAGAAGTTTGTATGGGGAGAAGAACAAGATAAGATCTTCCTTGAAGTTAAAACGAAGCTAACATCTGCTCCTGTTCTAACTGTACCTTCGGGAACTGAAGGATTTGCCATCTATAATGATGCGTCAAAATAGGGACTGGGTTGTGTGTTAATGTAACATGGGAGAGTTATTGCCTATGCGTCCTGACAATTGAGAATTCATGAAAGAAATTACCCCACTCATGATTTGGAATTAACCGCTATGATTTTTGTCATGAAAATCTGGCGACATTACTTGTATGGAGTGTCTTGTGAAATCTTTACTGATCATAAAAGTTTGAAGTACATTTTTACACAAAAAGAACTGAATATGAGGCAGAGGAGATGGCTAGAACTAAAGAAAGATTATGATATTACTATCCAATACCACCCTGAAAAGGCCAATGTGGTGGTTGATACCTTAAGTCAGAAATCAGGAGGAGCAGTGGCCACTCTGATAACTCGCCTAACAAGATTATTAAGAAATCTAGAAGAAATGCAAGTAGAGGTGCGAGTCATTGATCCATCTAACGCTAAGTATCAATTGAATCAAGTAAGTATTCAATTTGATCTACATGACAAATCAAAGAGGCCCAACAAAGAGATGCTCAAATAAGAAAAAATATGAAAAAGGTACTAGAAGGAGAACTCAAGGAGTTTAAAATTGAAGATGATGTACTGAGATTCAGACGCAGATTATGTGTGTCAGATGTAGTAAAGATTAAGAAAAAATAATGCAGGAAGCTCATTGTACCCCGTATACAGCTCATCCGGGGAGCACACAAATGTATCAGGATCTGCGTCATAACTTCTGGTGGGATGGAATGAAAATGGATATTTCTAATTTTGTCCACAAGTGTTTAGTCTGTCAGCAAGTGAAAGCAGAACATAAGAAGCCCATGGAAGTGCTGGTACCATTACCAATTCCTGAATGGAAATGGTGTCACATTGCCATGACTTTTGTTACTGGACTTCCGCGGACATTCTAATGACTAGATACAGTCTAGGTAGTGGTAGATAGACTTACTAAATCTGCCCACTTTCTACCTATCTGGATCAGTTATTCTATGGAGAGACTGGCTCAAGTATATATCCGAGAAATAGTTAAACTTAATGGAGTGCCTCAGTCTATTGTATCAAATCGGGATCCTAAATTTCAATCTAGATTTTGGAGAAGCCTATCCGAAGCTATGGATACTAAGTTGCAACTCAGTACAGCGGCACAACCCCAAACAGATGAACAGTCAGAGAGGACCATTCAAATATTGGAAGATATGCTGAGGACTTGTGTATTAGATTTTGGGGAAAGTTGGTAAACTATTTACCTTTAGTGGAGTTTGCTTATAATAATAGTTATCAGTCCACCATTAGTATGCCTCCGTTTGAAGCATTATATGGTAAAAAATGTAGATCACCGATCTGTTGGGAGGAAGTTGGGTATAGAAGGATATTCGGCCCTGACATAATTCAAAAAGCCACTGATAAGATTAAGTTAATTAAGGAAAGGATGAAGGCAGCCCGGAGCAGGCAGAAAGCTTATGCAGATAATCGCCGCAGACCACTAGAATTTAAGGTAGGGGATAAATTTTTCCTGAACGTATCTCCAATGAAGGGAGTGAGACGCGCCGACATTAAGAACAAATTAGCTCCCAGATGTGTTAGACCATTTGAAGTATTGGATAGAATTAGACCGATTTCTTACCATTTAGCCTTACCACTTTGGAGAGGATGCACAATGTATTTCATGTGTAACACCCCGCTCCCGGAATACGTACTTAGTTGCGTATTCAGATTTTTCGATCGTATTTTTCGATTTACTTCTTGTATTTGTTTTGTATTATGAATTATTTATATGAACGTTTTGTCTTGGATTTGGATTCGTGGACTCGGAGTCAGCCCTAATCTGAACCGAGGGCCCGATCCTAGAGTATTGCTCGATTTGGATATTCCGGTATTCCGATTTGACCGATTTCAGTTTTAAACATCATTTCCTAATATTTTAGATTTTCTATGATTTTCTGGAATTTTTCTGAATTAAGTTGAAAATCTTCAAAACCGGTGTCGACCAGTGCCGCTGACCGATTCCCGGATTTTTAGTTTACAAACCGATTGGAATTACTAGAAGGGCCTTTAGACATTATCTCTTAGAATCGTATTTCCTATCTAAATACTTTTTCTGAGGATTTTATGAATTTATAAAAATTCCACCGGATTCGGTATCGGCCAGTATCGCTGGTTGATTCCAGGATTTTTAGTTTACAATTGGAAATGAATTTCTGAATTCTGCTTTCACTTTACTTCTTAAAATCATATTTTCTTCTTTAATTCATTTTCTGGGCATTTTTAGAATTTATCGGATTTCTGCCAGATTCGGTGCCGACCGATATTGGCGGCAGATTCCAGGATTTTTAATTTAAAAACTATAAAGTATTTCTTAAAACGAATTTCACCATGATTCTTAAAATAATATTCTTGATTTTTGAGAATTTTTGCGGGTCGTTCCGAGATACTTGATTTCGGGGCGATTTCGGTATTTTCCCGAAAGTTTTCCGCATCCGCAACCGAATCCCGGGAATCCGCCACTCTAATTATTTTCACTTTTTTCTTCTAAGAGAATATCTTCCCTTTTTCATTTCTTTTCCTTTTTCCTTTTTCTTTCCTTTCTTTTCTTTCCACAAATTCTCCAAACTTCTCCATTCTTCCATTTTCTTCTCCAACCTTCCACCAAAATATCTCCTCCAAAATATCTCCACCTCACCCATCTCCATGGCTGGCCATGATTGGCCAAGAGAAACACCTCACCCCTCCACTTTACAATTAAACCCCTCTCTTTTCCATTTTTACATCACCTTCACAAATCCAAATCCTATATAAATCTTTCCTTCTTCATTTCACTTCATTTTCTCTTCCTTCTCTTCACCAACACCTTAACCGCCACCAACTCCTTCTTCATCTCCACCATAACAACCACCACTACAACTTCTCCAAACTCCTTACCTTCATCTTCTTCCTCCTCCATCTCCATGGAAACCACCACAACTCCAAAACTCCGCCAAAGCTTCCACCTTTTCCTTTACCTTTTCCAAAACTACCATCACCATCAAAACCTCTTCATAAAAACCACCGCTTCATCATCTCCTCTAGGGCCGGCCCCTCCTTTTGGATTGGGGCTGCGTTCTCCTCCGTTGGCAAGACTTAGGGCCGGTACCCTCCTTTTGGATTGGGGCCGAACTTCCCTTCGTCGGGCGCAGTAAAGGAATCACCTTTCCTCCTCTCTGTTTGTTTCCTAACGCGGATCTCAACCCCGCGTCTGGGCAATCCCTTAACGCGCTCCGCACGTTTCTGTATTGACACGACGCAGAGTCTATTCCCGCGTTTGTGTTCTTCTTGTGTTAACGCGACTCAGAACCCATGTCCACGTCCGCGTTTTCCTCGCATCCGCACTTGAACGCAGACCTCGCGTTTTGTGGCATCTATGCGACGCGAATCCCGCGTCTGCTATCCCGCGTCTGCAATTCCGCGTCTGCCATTCTCGCGACGCGAACCCCGCGTCTGCTATCCCGCGTCTGCTATTCCGCGTCTGCCATTCTTGCGACGCGAACCCCGCGTCTGCTATTCCCGCGTCTGTGATTCCCGTGTCTGCTATTTTCGCGACGCTAACTCCCGCATCTGCGAACCCTCGCGTTTCACCCTCAAAAACCCGCGTCTCCCTGTGCACTCTCTCCTTCCATAATTATGGCGCGTCCCGAGTTCCGTGGATTTGGACCTTTCGGCATTTCTGGTGATTTAGGCGAGTGATCTCGCTATCTTCTTGCCTTACTATTTTATTGGTTATGCGAGTGTTCTCGCTCTCGCCTCCATTTGGGTTTCCCCGCTTCGTCGGGTCGACATGTATTTTACTTCATGTTTTCATGTATCATGTATTGGGCTGAGTCCCTGTATTTGTGTATGGCCGAGTGCCAATGACTGGACATGTATTGCTCTGTGACGAATGCTTGTATTACGGTAGTTTATTTATTGTTCATGTGGTACTAACATTGCAGGTCTCTCAGCCTTTATCCTCCGGTCACTCACTATCTCGAAAGGGAAGTGATTGGGGCCGGCAGGTCTCTCCGTTCTTCAGCCTCCGGTCACTCACTGTCTCGAAAGGGAAGTGATTGGGACCGGCAGGTCTTTCCGTTCTGCAGCCTCCGGTCTCTCACTATCAGTGATTTAGACCGGCAGGTCCCTCAGTTCTTCAGCCTCCAGTCCCTCACTATCTCGAAAGGGAAGTGAGTTTGGACTGTCAGGTTTCTCTGGACCCTTCAGCCTCCGGTCACTCACTGTCTCGAAAGGGAAGTGATTGGGACCGTCAGGTCTTCGGCTCCGCCTGGTCATCATGATCAGCGTTCAGCGCTTTGTCACTAGATTCATCTAGGCGAGATGCTGCCGGATTTTCTACTCGCACTTTAAGCCGAGTTGTCCCGGTAACCTTGCCAGACGCTCCAGGGATAAATCCTGCTTGCTGTCTGTATTTCCAGCTTGCTCAGCTCCGCTTGGTTGTGCTCAACTTCTACTTTATCATATGCCATGTACTTACCTGATATGCCATGCCATGCCACTACTTCATACTTGTCAATTACATGATACTATTTAACACATGTATATCACCTGACAACTGATTGTTATAATCTAACACCTGTCATGCTACTACTTGGCAAGCCCCTTGTTATGACATGACTTGCCACCGGATTAATATCAATCTCTTGATACTGACTCATGTTATACCACCTGTTCCCGGTTAATCCTGAATGGAACTAAGTGCCACACGGAACAAAGTGCCACATCACACTCGTGGTGGGGGCCACCTCTTGAATCTGTGGGGGCCACCTCTAGAATCCATCCCCTCAGAACAAAGTGCCACACGGAACAAAGTGCCACATCACACACGTGGTGGGGGCCACCTCTTGAATCTGTGGGGGCCACCTCTTGAATCTGCAGGGCCATCTCTTGTCTATGCCTGACTCCTGTTATGTAATCCTGGATTCCTGATCATGTCCTGCTTACCTGGTATATATATTATTATTATTATTAGACAACTTGCACCCGGTTTGGGGGAAACTGATGGGCCCTGATTAATCATGTTTATGGTGGTCTTATCGAGCCGCGCGTGGCCACATACTTGAGGGATCACCTGGCGGCCACCAGGGATTCCGTGGGGTGTGCTGGCACCCCTACTCCTGATTATTCCTGCCGAGTATGCACATGCCCTAGGCCTATTTCTATGGGATCTGTGATACTCTATTCCTGTTCGGGCGTCCATAAGTCCCGGTACCTAGCGGTACGTTCCGGATCAGCACCGGATACTCCTGAACCGTTGTCCCGGGCATGTACGGGGCCCATCCGAAACATGATTCATCGAACTTTATCAGTTTCCAAATAACTGGCTATATAAGTTGTGAGTGGAAGTATGTGGAATGGGACACATACTGAAGCTTGGAACTTAGGCGGCCCCAATAATAATAATAAGCTATGTGAATCTGTTGTGTTGTTTTGTAACTCGGATTGTATGCGCTTGGATTACGATGACATGAGATAAAGGTATATAGATGAGGGTTTCCTTGTTTGGATTATTCCTTCGATGTACTAGTCTCATGGAGCCTAACCTAAGTGTTTACGATTGGTTTTACTTGTAATCGGCTTTACTCGGTTTTATCGGTTTTTATCGGTTTTATATTAGTTTAGGAGATATCGAGTGATGCCTGTTATGACTCTTGTTATCCCTGTTATGATTCCAGCTATGTATTCCTGTTGTGACTCTCTTTATGCCTGCTATGCACTCCTGTCATGACCGTTGTGTGATTTGCCACAAATGCTTTCATCGGGTTCTATAACAGAATCCCAGTTTTATGATTATCATGCTATACCTGTTCACACCTGCTTATACATGCTCTTGTTCACGGCACAGTTTTCAATACATGATTATGGTTCGATTTTATCGATACACATGTGCTTATCCTTGCTCGCCATTTGGCTTTTGCTTCACCACTCGCCTGGGGAGTTTCATCTGACTCCCCTGGATCCTCATGTCCAGGTCATGGAACTTGGAGCGTGTGGATTCTCCTAGTTGCTGATCAGAGTGGCGCAGTGGTAGCGTGGATCTCCAGCAGACCACCCAGAGCTCTATCCTTCCAGGCCCCCTGTATGCCTCTCGAGTTTTCCTTTTGTAGACTCGTGAGTGCCTTTGATACTGTTCATACTTGTACATCTCTTTGTATTCTCGCAATTGCGCATATCAGTGATGTAATATTCATGTAATACTGGATCACCTCTGGTGATAACTCTGTAATTGTGTTCATGTGTTGGAATGTATAATGCACCACTTGCTTCCGTACTCTGATTCTTGCCTGTACTGATGCTTAGCGTATATACGTGAAGGTACTTCTGACTTGCGTATATACGTTGCAGTAATGTCTCCGTATCCGCCAGGATCGGGGCGTTACATCATGTCTCTCAGTTAAAGAAGTATGTACCTAATCCTGACCATATAATCTCTTATGGACCTCTGCAAATACAAAAAGACATGTCATACACGGAAGAGCTAGTGCAAATCTTAGATCGCAAAGAGAAACAATTGAGAGGCAAAATTATTTATTTGGTCAAGGTTTTATGGAGGAATCAACATATAGAAGAAGCAACTTGGGAGCTGGAAGAGGAGATGCGGAAGAACTATCCACATTCATTCTAAGATACGTTGAGTTTCAAGGACGAAACTTCCTAAAGGAGGGTAGAATGTAACACTTGTCTTAATTAATAACCCAATTTAAAACACTTGAGTGCTTTAAGGAGATAATGTGGAAACAAGTATTCATATAAGATCCTTATACTATTCATTATACCATGCATATACTAGTATATATGTATATGAGTTAAATACACACACATGCATGTTGACTTTTTTACCATACCCCCACCACACTTGTTGGTACAAGCACTTCATGAAAGGGAGGGGGATGGGGATCTTACTTATAGGAGTAAGGTATAGGTATAAAGAGATGATGTTAGGGGGTACTTGGCATGATATCATTGATAGAAGGAAAGTATAAATAGGAGGGGGAATAGGGAGAGAATTCTCATTTGGCAATACTCTCTTTCTCTCCATTTTCAAACTCCAAATTTCTTCCCTCCTTCCCATTTTGCTGCCGGCTAAGAAGAAAAGCAGCAACAGCTGCATCATTTCATTCTCCCTCCATTTTCTTCACCTACACACTCTCTCTCCCCCTCTCATTCCCTCACAAATCTTTTCCTTCCTTCCGTTATATTAAAAAGGTTTCCTTTACATATTCTATCTCCTCCAAAGACCTAATAGAATATAGAAAAATGGTGATCTCACATCACCTTAGAGGAAAATTCTTGAAGACAAGATTGGCCTAGGTTATCGAGTTAGGAGGGTGAATTTGGTTGAAGAAGATAAGCAAATCCTTAAGACTACTACCCCTCTTATACTCTTTTAACTACAAACTAATTATGATGTTGTTATGGCCTTATAGACTCCATTATAGCCGCTGACCAAGCTTGATAAGGGGATATTCTCTTCAAGGGTGAGTAGAACATCCAAACCCCAAATAATAGTAGGTAGTGTAAATTTTGAAATAAAGTAGAGAATTGCTAAGTCATAAGTGGACGTGAAAATGAATGATAATGCATGTGTATGGTTTATAGACTTTTAGTGTACATTATATCCTATGGTGATATGTTGTTGTTATTCTCATGTATGCTTACCATTGAGCATGATCGACATGTTATTATGTGTATACATGATAGTCAAACACATGCCTCTTAAGAAGAAATAGTTCTATGAATAAACATAATACTTGACTTTATACATATATATAGCATATATTAAGATGACATAATGTGTTGGTTACCTTGAAAAGGCTCACATATGGTTAACTTAGTAAGTTATTATTTATACATGTTAATGACTTCCATAATGTTGACATGATGTAAAGTAGAAATCATGAAAATTATTTATGTTGTCATTGTTCTATGAATCATTGCATGTTGTTATTACATGAAGGATATGATTATTGCATATTTGGAGGAAGGGACCAGGTTGAACCGGAGGTGACCGTAGGGGAGAATATTACGATAATGTAAAGGAGGAAGGGACCGGGTTGAACCGGAGGTGATCAAAGGAGAGAATTTTTCGTTGAATAATGATAGGAAGGAAGTAGGAGTGCACTAATATTCAACAAGAGAGAGGGTTTAGAATCAACCTTCGATACTCTTATGTTACGCTCAAATGTCTCCAAAATGTATTCTCAATGTTACTTTACTCCTTCTGAATCACCGTAGTAGTATGAGCTATTACGGGTCGATCCTCAGGGAGAGCTCGCGATGGAAGCTTTAACGGTTGAGTTGTGAAGAAAGAAAACGAGAGTTCTTCTATGTTCAAAAGAAATAAAATGACATGGAAAAATAGAGGAAAAATTCGTTGTGGATTTGTTGCATGAAAAGAAAAATGATGGAAAAGAAAGTGAAAAGAACTTGAAAACTTAACTAGCTTTGGAAAGAAAACTTGAGAAGGAAAACTTTGAAAGACTTTTAGATAGAAGAAACCATGACTAGCTAACCTTTCTAATTTACTAACTTACTAATCTCATTAGGGTGATGCGTGCCTCATGTTGATTCATCGGCAAAGGTTTGTCTTGCTTGTTTGGTCAAATTACTTTTCCACGTAGAGGATGAGTGATCTTCTTGGTCTTGTCTTGTAGCCTCATTGATTCATCGGCTCCCGAGATAGATTTTCAATGGTGGAATCAAGGAGTGTCACTCACGGGAATGCTAAGGAAGAAAATACAAGATTCATTAGTCATTCAAAGCCATACTCGAGCTAGTATTGAAGTAAGAAAATTGTACTACAAACCAATAGCAAAGTTAGGTGCTCCATCTCCATGTTCCATCAAGGTACTTGTTCTAAAGACAAGGCTCTAAATGAGGCTCACATGAATCATATGGAATTACAACAAGCATTTGCCAAGAATTAAAGTAACTCATCTTAATTGGGGATGAAAGAGACTCAAAATTGCAAGATTAAAAGTTAGCAATCACCCAAGAGTTAGAAGTTAGCATAGTTAGTGGTTAGCTAGTCATGTTAGAGAGTTAGCTAGACATTGCAATGAAAAGAAAATAATAATTAATGGTAGAAGAAAAATGCAATGAAATTAAAGCTTGAAGAAAGTAAAGCAAGAAAGTAAAGCACTAGAATTAGCTAAGATGAGAAGATAGATGGATAAACTCTTGCATTCAAGTTGTCACTCCTTCAATTACAAGATCTCACACTCTCTCTTTCTCTCTTTTTGCAGAATTCTAGGAGGAAGAAGAAGATTACAAGAGCACTAAAAACTAGAGAAAATCCCTACAACTCTCTCAAAAATTACAAGCTCTTCTCTTCAAATCTCTCCTCCTTTTTCTCGCAGAGGCCCTAGGTCTATTTATAGGCTTCAGAGGAGGAGGCCCTCAAATCTTGACCGTGGGATCAAAACGCTGGCTCAACGGCCAGATTCCTGCCGCGGATCCGTGGCCAGAGCCGCGTTTCTGCGGCAGAATCTTGGCCGTTGCGCTAACGATTTCTGTTGCCGTTCTGTTACAGTCTTTTGGCCACGCTGGATCTTCTAGAAGGCTGGGTATATTCGTGGACGACTCCAGATCTGGGCTAGACTTTTGGGCTTTTCCTTTTGCTCTTTAATTAATCCCATTTATTCCTTAATAATTCCTTGATTATGGGCCTTCCTCTCCATTAATGGTGGACCTGCAAATTTAAAGAGAAAACAAAAAAAACCTCATTTTTATTTACATAAAGCATGATATGAAAGTGGAAAATGATGCAAAAATGAACTACAATCAAATAACATATAAGAGGAAGGGACTGGGTTTAATCGGAGGTGACCGAAGGGGGAGTCCAAGTTTATGTTTAACAAGTGTGTTAATATGGTTAAGATGGAAATTGCATGTTAAAGCTATATAAAATTTCTTAACATTAGACTCTGTGATAATCGACTGAGATAGGCAAATTTCTACTTGATTAGTTGACTAACCCATGGGCCAAGTCGACTATAGATGTGAGATTATGTTACGTAAGTCTCTGAAAATCACCCTTAGTCGACCATACAAGATAGGGTAATCGACTAGTACCGAGGTTAGTCAACTATATAAGATAGGGTAGTCGACTAGCTTTTGTTACAGGCAATAAATAGAGAATAGACAGATTCTTTTGGTCAAGACATAGTCAACTACAGATGGCTTATAAGTCGACTAATACCAAAAGTAGTCGACTATACAAGGTAGGGTAGTCGACTAGTTGAGTCACTAGCAGCCAACAGAGAATGGATATCTTTTTGGACAGAGTTCAGTCGACTATAACTTTAAGCTAAGTCGACTAATAATAGTATTAGTCGATTATAGGAAGGGTAAGTCGACTAATAGGACCAATTACTTTGTTTTGGTCAGGACTTCAGCAAATATCTAAAAATATACAAAAATAGTATAACTTACAATTGTTAACTTTATGATAAATCCCAAATAGACATACATCAAGGTCATGCACATGTTTGTTGTTTTACTCACTGAGCTGTCGAGCTCACACTGTTCCATTAATCAAATTCAGGACTGGATAAAGGCAAAGGACCCACTTAATGGCAATATACGGGATAGGTGGCAATGGGAGATATTTTCACTCTTTTGGCATGTTCCATCTTATGTTTATATTGTCTAAGAAACACTATGTAAAACTCCTATGTTGATGCTTGCCATGAACTTTTGTAATATATTGAAATACTTGTATTATTAAGAGCTTGACTCGAATCTTGTGTAATATTGTGAAGTTTTATGGAATAGTAATATGTAGGCTATGTTTTCTACCGGGTTGTCAGATCAATGTTTGGAAATATGATAAATCGTGCTGAGATCATATATGCATTTTTAGTGGAATATGTTCTGAAGCCTTAAGTAGGCTAATGTTAGCCGAAATTGAAGTGTTGTATCTTGATGGGTCCCACGCTTGGATTAAGGATAACCATGATGATTGTGATAACTGGAAATATCAAGACTGGGACCATTACAGTTGGTATCAGAGCTAAGGGTTATAGGTAGAAGGAGAAGGTTAAGTCAGAGGTAGGAGGCAATAGAATTGTTAGGCTCAATATGTATGGATATGTGATTATAGTTAGGTAGTGGGTTTTATGTGACGGATTAATCGTGAGTCAAGTGGTAATTGATTATTTCCTCGCATCAGAATCGGGGTGCCCGCACATCCCGATTCGGGTGAGTTGGCTGAGAGTACGAGCTCTCAGGAACAACTACTAGTGGTACGGGACACTGGGACGAGGGAATGCATTGAATTATCTATTGAACCTAAGTTAGTCTGAAGCATGAAACTTACGGGTAGACAAAGAATAAGTGTAAGTGTAGTGTGCGTATATATGGCTTCTTTCTTATTGTATAGCAGTATGTTGACACTATTTTTATGGGTTGAGATTGATATGACTCCTTATTTACATGTAGATGGGAGACTCTGACAAGTATTGACCAGTCTCTAGCTCGGATAGTTCGAGTGTGAGTTGGATTGCAGGTTCTATGGATTTGGGTTATGAGTCTGATGAGACCGACCCAGAGGGCATATTTGCAGCCCCAGACCACATAGACCATGAAGAGGTTGAGTCTCAAGCATCTAATGAGCCTGAACTGACTAGTGCCGATACGGAGAGTTTGGTTGGGGATTCATGTGATGTAGAAGAGATGGGGAATATGAGTGCATTAAAAGAAGAGACCCAAAGAGGATTTACTTATGGAGGTCACTTTTGGGAAGAAAAATGGGAAGACAATATGGATTTATATGATGATCAGGATGACTGGTGTTGCGCAAGAGACGAATTATCAGGGGAAGACTCTGAGGAAGGCATGGATGATAGCGAGGATAGTAGTAGTACTAGTGGAGACTCGAGTGGGGAGACTCTACCTTATGAAGGATGAATCTATGAGCAATTACTTTTGATATGCGTATATATGTGCAAGCCTATTGGGCTAGTTGATGGATATCTTAGGAGTTTTATTGTATATACACTGGCACATCTTGTATGCATGCACGAGGGTTAGTTTGGATATCCAAAAAGGGTAGATATATCAGTGTAATATCCTTGTATCCGTTTTGGGGTGTATATAAATATACATAGCAAGTTGCTTGTTGCAAGTGATAATGAATGTTGTGCTAAAATGATTGCATGAAACTAAAAATTTTATCTAAAATTATTTTCATATATGTGAAGTATGTTGACTAGACGTCCTTATCTTATAGGAAGGACGCATGGATATAAATCAACTACCACCCAATGAGTCGTTATCGCTCGGTGTGACACACTACAGTGTGATGGAACACCCCATGGACAATAATGAAGATTTAGAAGTACAGATAGGAGGAGGTTATAGAACTCCAGGGATGATGTCAGAGTGGCTCACTCAGTTAATGACAAGAGCAAGTGATAAAAATTTCCACCGAGCATTGGAACAGTTTCAAAAGATGAAACCGCCAGTATTTGAAGGGGAGGTGGATCCCTTACAAGCTGAAGCATGGCTTCTCCAGACAAAAAAGATTCTAGATGTGATGAATTGTACCGATGAGCAGAGAGTATCTTTCTCTTCCTTTATGTTTCAAGATGAAGCAGAATACTGGCGGAGGGCAGTGAAAAGTAGTGTGAAAAGCACAAGAGAACCAATCACTTGGAGATTCTTAGTGAATAAATTCACTGAAAAATATATTCCTGAGACGGTCAGTGATAAGATGGCGTCAGAATTTCTGAAATTGCGACAAAGTTAGATGAATGTGTCCCAATACGACCACAGATTTACCCAATTATCCAGGTATGCTGATGCCTTAGTGAAGAGTGAGGTAGAAAGAACACAAAGGTTCATGAAGGGCCGGAAATTAGAAATTCGAGGTAGATTGATTCCTCTACAACTAAGAAATTATCTCCAAGCTGTGGACAGAGCCTTGGAGGTAGAAATGGATATGCAAGAAAGTCATGAAAAACTAGGCGAAGGAATTTCCCAGCTCAAAGCATCCCCGATATCAAGGACCATCAGTGTCGGTGGCACCGGGATCCGCCAGTAGTAAAGGATTTGCGTTTAATGCCACTCTTCAAAGAAGATGATGGGCCAAGGGAAGAGGAACATGGTTAAGGAACAGAGACATTTTTCAAAAGCACAGGCTACCTCTGCGTCCCACCCCAGAATCTCAGAGGCCCCTTGGTGCCAGAAGTGTAAGATAAGCCATTTTGAAAACTGCATCCAAGAAAGGACTTGCTATAATTGTGGAGGAATATGGCATTTAAAGAAAAATTACCCGACGAAGCGCAGAAGCTAGGGACCAAGTGTGGTAGGCCAGCTATGAGAATGAACCCTCCCAGGGGACCAACCAGTAATTTTATGCCGCTCAGTAATGCTCCGCGACCTGCTGCAAATCAATCATCTGTGCAAAAGCCACGGGTTCAAGGAAGAACTTTTGCATTGATCCATCGAGAAGCAATGGCCTCGAATGCAGTAGTAGAAGGTATGATCTCCATGTCAAGACATATTGCTCATGTATTATTTGATCTTGGAGCTACTCATTCATTCATATCTAGTGCTTTTGCTTATAAATTAAATCAAGTATCAGAACACCTAAGATTTCAGTTGGTTGTATGCACACCCATAAGGGTAAAGATAATAGCTAGCACTAAATATGTGAACTGTGAAGTGATGATTCGGGAGATGGAAACATCTATTGATTTGATTAAGCTGGGTGAGATGGAGTTTGATGCAATATTAAGAATGGACTGGTTGTCTGCATGTGGTGCACATGTGGATTGTAATAGGAAAAGGATCATCTTTAAAATGGAAGGAGCTCCGGAGTTTATTTTTGATGGAATAAAAGTTAGTCATTATATACCCTACATATCAGCCATTAAAGCCACCACGTTAATGAGGTAGGGATGTCAAGGATTTCTGACTTCAGTTTTGGATACCACTAGAATTAATATCAAAATTGAGACTATTCCAGTCGTAAATGAGTTTCCTGATGTATTCCCGGAAGATTTACCAGGTCTGCCCCTAGATCGAGATGTAGAATTTGCAATAGATGTGATGCCTGGTATTGCCCCAATTTCAAAAGCACCATATCATATGGCCCCTGCAGAAATGAAAGAACTTAAAACTCAACTACATGAATTATTAGATAAAGGTTTCATCCGACCGAGTGTATCTCCCTGGGGAGCACCAGTACTATTCGTTAAAAAGAAGGATGGAATTATGAGATGATGTGTCGACTATCGGGAATTGAATAAGGACATTATTAAAAATAGGTACCCGCTCTCCCGGATTGATGACTTATTTGATCAACTACAAGGGTCTTGTGTATTTTTTAAGATAGACCTTAGGTCTGGATATCATCAGTTAAAGGTCAAGCCAGAAGATGTGTCTAAATCGGCATTTAGAATGAGATACGGACACTTTGAATTCCTGGTCATGCCTTTTGGACTCACTAATACCCCAGCAACATTTATGGACCTAATGAATCGAGTGTTCCAACCATATCTTAATCAGTTTGTGGTGATATTCATCAATGATATTTAGATCTATTCAAAGAATAGGAAAGATTATAAAAATCATCTTAAAACTGTCCTCCAAATCTTGAGGGAGAAGCAACTTTATGCTAAATTGAAGAAATGTGAATTTAGGTTGGAACAAGTGGGGTTTCTTGGCCATATTATATCCAAGGAGTGAATATAAGTAGATCCAATGAAAATTGTGGCAATCAAAGACTGGCCTAGCCCACAATTGTTACTGCAGCTTGAAGTTTCTTGGGGTTAGTTGGATACTACAGAAGATTTGTAGAAGAAATTCTCTTAAATTGTGGCACCATTGACACAATTAATTAGAAAGAATAAGAAGTTTGTATGGGGAGAAGAACAAGATAAGAACTTCCTTAAAGTTCAAACGAAGCTAACATCTACTCCTGTCCTAACTGTGCCTTTGGGAACTGAAGGATTTGCCATCTATAGTGATGCGTCAAAATTGGGACTGGGTTGTGTATTAATGTAACATGGGAGAGTTATTGCCTATGCGTCCCGATAACTGAGAATTCATGAAAGAAATTATCCCATTCATGATTTGGAATTAGCCGCTGTGATTTTTGCCTTGAAAAATCTGGCGACATTACTTGTATGAAGTGTCTTGTGAAATCTTTACTGACCATAAAAGTTTGAAGTATATTTTTACATAAAAAGAACTGAATATGAGGCAGAGGAGATGACTAGACTAATGAAAGATTATGATATTACTATCCAATACCACCCTAGAAAGGCCAATATGGTGGCTGATACCTTGAGCCAGAAATTAGGAGGAGCAGTGGCCACTCTGATAACTCGCCAAACAAGATTATTAAGAGACCTAGAAGAAATGCAAGTAGAGGTGCGAGTCATTGATCCGTCCAATGCTAAGTATCAATTGAATCAAGTAAGTATTCAATTTGATCTATATGATAAATCAAAGAGGCCCAACAAAGATATGCTCAAATGCTCAATAAGAAAAATTATGAAAAAGGTACTAGAAGGAGAACTCAAGAAGTTTAAAATTAAAGATGATGTACTGAGATTCAGAGACAGATTATGTGTGCCAGATGTAGTAAAGATTAAGGAAGAAATAATGTAGGAAGCTCATTATATCCCGTATACAGCTCATCTGGGGAGCACAAAAATGTATCAGGATCTGCGTCATAACTTCTGGCGGGATAGAATGAAAATGGATATTTCTAATTATTTCCACAAGTGTTTAGTCTGTCAGCAAGTGAAAGCAGAACATAAGAAGCCCCTAGGTTTGCTGGTACCATTACCAATTCCTGAATGGAAATGGTGTCACATTGCCATGGATTTTGTTACTGGACTTCCTCGGACATCCTAATGATTAGATACAGTCTGGGTAGTGGTAGATAGACTTACTAAATCTGCGCACTTTCTACCTATCCGAATCAATTATTCTACGGAGAGACTGTCTCAAGTATATATCTGAGAAATAATTAAACTGCATGGAGTGCATCAGCCCATTGTATCAGATCGGGATCCTAAATTTAAATCTAGATTTTAGAGAAGCCTATCCGAAGCTATGGGTACTAAGTTGCAACTCAGTACAGCGGCACACCACCAAACAGATGCACAGTCAGAGAGGACCATTCAAATATTGGAAGATATGCTGAGGACTTGTGTATTAGATTTTAGGGGAAGTTGGGAAACTATTTACCTTTAGTGGAGTTTGCTTATAATAATAGTTATCAGTCCACCATTAGTATGCCTCCGTTTGAAGCATTATATGCTAGAAAATGTAGATCATCGATCTGTTCAGAGGAAGTTGGGGATAGAAGGATATTCGGCCCTGACATAATTCAAGAAGCCACTGATAAGATTAAGTTAATTAAGGAAAGGATGAAGGCAGCCCAGAACAGGCAGAAAGCTTATACAGATAATCTCCGCAGACCACTAGAATTTAAGGTAGGGGATAAAGTTTTCCTGAAGGAATCTCCAATGAAGGGAGTGAGACGTACCGGTGATTAGTCTACGATTATGCATTATTATATCGCATTTCCCCAACAATTTATAAATAAATTGTTGGTCTAAACCGTATTTTGGTCTTTATTACAGGTAAATCAGGAGTTCAAGGGCAAAGGAGTAATAAGAGCTTAATTAAACCCCTTTTAGGGTAATTAAATCTGCATTACTTGGAGGTCAAGTAAGGGATTATCTAGAAGATACGTCGAATCTAGACTCTTGCACACGTCAGACGAATATTCGGACGAAACTACCAGAAAAGGGATATACCAGGAACATTCTTGAAGCAGCAGGGAAATCCTAACAAAAACTAGGGACCTAAGTCCCTGGTATTATCGCAGAAATGCAGCAATTGCCGCGTTTTCGCGGCAATTGAGTGGAGCCACGCGTTGATTTTCGACGCGTGGCCCCGTCTCGTCTTCTAGAAGGTATCTTTGCCTATATAAACCCCTGTATTTGACCAAAACGGAAGCAGTTTTCATTTTTAGGAGTAGTTTCTAATTTTTTCTATGTTTTAGGTTAGTATAGGCAGTTGTTCTTCATTTCGCTTCTTTTGTGTTGTCTTTTCTTTTTCGATCTTATAGTAGGGCTGAGAGATTCAGAGAGAGATAGAGAGGGATTGATGTAATAGATGGTGACAATCTATGTAAAAGTGCCTCCTTTCTTCTCCAATGTAATCTTCTCCATCTTCTACATGATGCTTTGCTAACTTTTCTTCTTCTCATGGCAATCTAACCACTAACCACTAACCATCTAACCACTTACTTGATAATCCACATGAATCTAGTAGCCTCTTTAAGGCCTTGCTCTTGCAAGAGCCATTGATGGCTCATGATGATGGGTTCTAACATCTAACTTGCTAATTTTCTAACCAAGCTAACTCTCTCTTATTTCATACTTACTTCTAATGGTTTGATGATCTATTGTTTGTATTAGCTTGCTCTTGATGAAAGTTTGAATGTGAAGAACCATCTTATTTGCCATGCTTTGCATCGTCTCTTGAAGCCAAGGATTAGTGATGGCCGAGGATCCATGTGAGGCAACTATCACTAAGAGGTTAGCATGGTTAGTAGAGCAATTAGTAGTTAGTAGGCATGAGTTTTCTTTTATCTTGTTTTAAAAATCAATTTCCAAAATTCTTTTTATCATTTTCCCATTGTTGTTTTCACCGCCTTCATAGTTCAACTTTGTTTCATCTTCCTTTTTGTTTTTATTTCATAAACCACTTCTCTTTTGTTTTCTTCACCGTTTTCATCGCCTTCTCACCTACCACATGCTTGTTTTTCTTTTCTTTTTTTCTTTTCACTTTCTTTTTCATTCTTTTAACAAAGAAGAACTGTTAACATAAAACGTGAATAAAAACTGTCAATGCTTCTATCGCCTCCCTTCCCTGTGGATTCGACCCGTTGAGCCAATGCTATAATAGAAGCATCGAGGGAACATTAGCACAAACGAGCTTTTTCATTGATTTCATAAAACACACATTTTTGAGTGCTAGTTTCGCCCCGATCAAATTTTTGGCGCCGTTGCCGGGGAAGGGAATGGTTTTGATTTCACGTTTTTGTTAACATTGTCTTTTCTATTTTGGTATGCAGGACAATCTTTACAGGTGCTTATCATTGCAGAATAAACATTAGCTTTGCATCTCCCTGCTCTAGAGAATAGGGACCCAGCTTCTAAAGAACCGCCGCGTAAACTCGACTTTTACCGCGAAAACGCGGCCATTTTGTAATCATTGTGTATCTTGTTGTGCTGGAATGTGTTCATTGTAATAGCTAGTGGATCTGTATTGTTACTTTCCTTCTTTGATTTCCTACACACTACAATAAACTAAAGAAATAAAATACGGTATTTGGACGCTTTTAAAACGGTTTAGACATTTGCATTTAGGCACGTGTCAATTTAATTTCAATATACTGTATTTTGTTCTGTTGTTGTGATCTGGATTGAGGTGTACATATGGCATTGCATATAGCATAGGACAAACACGTGGGTAATTTATCGCTTTGTGTTATATTCTTGTCTATATTACACACTTGCACGAATTGAACTTAAGGGCAAAACCCATACAAGATAAGGTGGGGATTTCATCACCCTTACTTAGCCCAAAAACCACCTCCTCACTCACACAACCCAAGCCCTAATAAAATTTGATAGACGTTGGCCCCTAGGGACATCTCAGACTCATTAAGAGATTGACCAAGGGTGGAACTTGTTTTGAATCTTACTCTTGTGAAATCGGTGTCTAAGATTGGGGATTAAGAGGTTACGC
Organism: Agave tequilana; assembly: GCA_038442645.1. Classification (NCBI taxonomy): domain Eukaryota; kingdom Viridiplantae; phylum Streptophyta; class Magnoliopsida; order Asparagales; family Asparagaceae; genus Agave; species Agave tequilana. The sequence continues at coordinate 26,521 of JAVJIF010025286.1, read as the reverse complement.
CTCGAAGATACTGTGGTTTGGCGTAATTAAGGCTCGTTGCTTACGCACGGATACCTCCCACCGTATTTTGCCCCTACCTGGCCGATTAGCTTGTGGTCAGATTCAAGCATACACCTCCCCTGGGTAATCGACCAATTAGGAGTCGTATAGGTCTAGGTCAACCCTACTATAGGCTTGGTTTTGATTTTGTCTTTTCTTTTTGTTTGTTGTTTGTTCTTTCTTTTTTTGTGATTGTTTGTGAAATGGAATTCAACAATAACAATTCTTTCAATTCAAATATGAATCCATATTTCACACCGACCCTATTTGTTTCAGATAATTTCAACCCGGCTTTTTACAATATGAACCAACCAAATACACCGGGTTGGCCTTATACGAATCAATACAACCCATACCCACATTCTTATGACTATAATTTCCAAAATAATTTCAACTCGTCACAGAATCAATGGGGATCCACCTCCCCCGAGTTAAATTTTCAACCTCCTTATCCCCCATGTCCACCTTGTCCACAATTTACATAATATTCATTCCTGACTTCCTTCCTATACTCCTTTTTCTGGACCTCCCATTGAAGAAAAATCTGAGATAAGAAAGAGTATAGAAGCCAATTTACAAGAGGTCGAGCGACTACTTCAGAAAAGTAGGACCTCTCCAATTTCACAGTATTTTCAAGAGTCTTACTCAGTTCCACATCCTCATAATGACCAACCATCTGCCCTGGAAATGAGTAAGGAACTCTTGTGTGAGCCACGCTTCAATTTCAATACATTTTTGACTCACATTCTTTACAAAATTTTCAAAACCAAGATTCTTATACTCCCATTCTAGAGCATCTACTTGTAGAAAAATCAAGTCTAGAAAAGCGTATAGAAATCTTGCAGGAGTCTGCGTTACAATTTCAAAAATCTTCCTCTCAGTCTGTTGATAGGATGGAAACACAACTGAGTAAATTGGTCAACATTTTTAAGAATGAAGAAACTCTCTCTTCACCACCTTTGACCAATTCAAATATCTCTAACTCTATCAATTTTGACCCATGACTCCTATTGTTTTGGAAACCAAGATTCTTACACTCCTTTTCTAGAACAACCACTTGAAGATACATCATATCTAGAAAAGAGGATAGAAGTCTTGTAAGAGTCCGCACTAAAATTCCTAAAGTCATCTGCTGAGTCTGTCAATAGGTTGGAGACACAATTGAGTCAATTGGTTAGCATTTATAAGAATGAGAAAACTCTATCTTATCAACCTTTGACCAATTCAGCTATGCCAAACTCTATTGATCTGACCCAGGACTCTTGTCATTTTGAACATCAAGATCAATTTCAGCATACCCATCTGAACTTGTCCAAACTTCAAATCCCATTGACATTTTGGCAAGTTATCATTTTCCTGAAATTGAATTTGAGCATGAATATGATCCTGAACTTCCACTTGATAATTTAATTTCACTTCCTGATTCAATATTGACTAAGGTATTTTTACCTGAATTCAGGCCTTTTCCCGAGTCAGTATTAGATCTAGTACCAGTCCATCATGAAATTGAATCACCAATCATTTACGATGATCATATTGAACTTGACCAATTTTATACTTTTGAAAGTCCCATTGATAAATTGGCAAGTTCTCATTTTTTTGGAATTGAATTTAATGAGGAATGTGCTTTGATCCTTAAGTTTGTGATACAGTTCAAATTCCTGAATCAATATTGACTCCTGTTACGTTGCCCAATTTGAGCAACATTTTAGAGTCAGTGTTGATTCCCATACCTGTCATTCCTGAACTTGAATCACCAATCTTAGAAAGTCACATTCCATCATTGGGAAATGAATATGGACTTGAATTTTAATTTCTTAATTTGGACCCACTTTCTGAACCAAAACCTTTACTTGACTTAAGTCTTTTTCCTGAGTCGGTATTAGTTCCTGTACTTCCTGAGTCCAAATCAATCATTCCATTCTGGGATAAAGGTGTTGATAAATTTGACTCTGAAATTATTTTGAAAGTTGAAAATTAGATAGGGTAAAATTTTTAATAAAAATCATACATATATACATCATTCTAGTGGGTTGTATTCTAGAGGTCTCTGGTTGGTTCCTCCGGACTCCATGCAAGTTAGATTGGGCTGCATTTCGTGGACCAATCAGACCACCACCGGAACCACCACCTTGGGTGATTTTTCCTTTCCTCTCTATTTGTTTCATGCATACATACATCACGATGCATTAAGGACAATGCATGAAATAAGTGTGGGGGAGGGTTTACTAACATAGAGTTTTTAGATTTTCTTTCTTTTACACTTCTTTTAGGATACTTTTAGAAATCTTCCCTTTTGTATAGGAATTTTTCTCTTTATTTAAAAACTTTTTGAAATAAGAGACAAAGTTTTGATCTATTTTTAAGAAAATTAAGATGATCTTAGAAATTAAGGAAACCTTAATTATGACATCTTAAACCTAGTTGAAATAATGGATCTTGTTTAAAATGATAGGTTAAGTATAAAAGATTGGGGAGATAATTTTATCTTGAATTTTTTGCCTTAGATAGTATGCACTTCACACTTACATAATTTTTGGGATGGAAACAAAGACCTAAAATGTCATAAATCAAAAATAAAAAGAAAGAAATATATGAATAAAACATCACTTATTAAGCTAGATAATTATGCCTCAAGAAGCATGATTATTCACACCTAACGGTGGTCAAAAGAAGCAAATAATCCCCATTAGTTTTGTGGCTTTGTTTACTCGAGTCTTTAAACCCGAGGGATGTTTTCTCATCTGGTACCCTAGGGCCATCTGATTTGGGAGTCATCGGTTAAAGGCTCACTATCCGGGTAAACTAGAAAGCCTAAGGAAACTAAGGGAAGAAAAAAAGAAGAAAAAGAAAAATATATATAAAAATAAATGACTTGATGGTTAGAGTTGAAATCCCAGAAATTTTCACTATCACAAAGTGCATATTATCTAGGTTTTATGAAAGATAAAATATTCTATCCAATTTTGAATTCTTACCTTAATTTAAGACAAGATCTTGCATAGAGACTAAGTTTAAGGAAGAATGATTTTTGGTGGACTTATGACCTTAAATCACTTATATTTTTGCAAAAATATTTTGAAAACTCGTCTCTCTTTCAAAATGCGTTTTCAAAATACTAACATTTGTCTTCCTTCTTTATAGATTTTGTGGGTATAATCTGCTGAAAACCCTCAGGAGACAACACTTTTCCTCTAGGGGTAACCTAGAGGTTTAACGGCTTGTTGCACATGCTCAGTGCAATCGCGTCACCTATGAAAGTGGTGTAATAACATTTGTAGTATAGTTCTCTTTTCTTGTTTTGCTCAGGACGAGCAAAAGATAAGTGTGGGGGTGTGATTAGTCTACGATTATGCATTATTATATCGCATTTTCCCACCGATTTATGAATAAATTGTCAGTCTAAACCGTGTTTTGGTCTCTATTACAGGTAAATCAAGAGTTCAAGGGCAAAGGAGTAATAAGAGCTTAATTAAACTCCTTTTAGGGTAATTAAATCCGCATTACTTGGAGGCCAAGTAAGGGATTATCTAGAAGATACGTCGAACCTAGACTCTTGCGCACGTCAGACGAATATTCGGACGAAATTACCAGAAAAGGGATATACCAGGAACATTCTTGAAGCAGCAGGGAAATCCTGACAAAAATTAGGGACCTAAGTCCTTGGTAATTGCCGCGTTTCCGCGGCAATTGAGTGGAGCCACGTGTCGATTTTCGACGCGTGGCCCCGTCTCGTCTTCTAGAAGGTATCTTTTCCTATATAACCCCTGTATTTGGCCAAAACGGAAGCAGTTTTCATTTTTAGGAGTAGTTTATGATTTTTTCTATGTTTTAGGTTAGTGTAGGTAGGTGTTCTTCATTTCATTTCTTTTGTATTGTCTTTTCTTTTTAGATCTTGTAGTAGGGCTGAGAGATTCAGAGAGAGATAGAGAGGGATTGATGTAATAGATAGTGACAATCTATGTAAATGTGCCTCCTTTCTTCTCCAATGTAATCTTTTCCATCTTTTACATGATGCTTTGCTAACTTTTCTTCTTCTCATGACAATCTAACTACTAACCACTAACCATCTAACTACTTACTTGATAATCCACATGAATCTAGTAGCCTCTATAAGGCCTTGCTCTTGCAAGAGCCATTGATGGCTCATGATGATGGGTTCTAACATTTAACTTGCTAACTTGCTAATCAAGCTAACTCTCTCTTATTTCATGCTTGCTTCTAATGATTTGATGATCTAATGTTTATATTAGCTTGCTCTTGATGCAAGTTTGAATTTGAAGAACCATCTTATTTGCCATGCTTTGCATCGTCTCTTGAAGCCAAGGATTAGTGATGGCTGAGGATCCATGTGAGGCAACTATCACTAAGAAGTTAGCATGATTAATGGAGCAATTAGTAGTTAGTAGCCATGAGTTTTCTTTTATCTTGTTTTAAAAATCAATTTCCAAAATCCTTTTTATCATTTTCCCATTGTTGTTTTCACTGCCTTCTTAGTTCAACTTTGTTTCATCTTCATTTTTGTTTTTATTTCACAAACCACTTCTCTTTTGTTTTCTTCACCGTTTTCATCGCCTTCTCACCTACCACATGCTTGTTTTCCTTTTCTTTTTCTTTTCACTTTCTTTTTCATTCTTTTAACAAAGAAGAACTGTTAACATAAAACGTGAATAAAAACTGTCAATGCTTCTATCGCCTCCCTTCCCTGTGGATTCGACCCGTTGAGCCAATGCTATAACGGAAGTATCGAGGGAACATTAGCACATACGAGCTTTTTCATTGATTTCATAAAACACACATTTTTGAGTGCTAGTTTCGCCTCGATCAACCGGCAAGAAGAACAAATTAGCTCCCAGATATGTTGGACCATTTGAAGTATTGGATAGAATTGGACCGGTTTCTTATCGTTTAGCCTTACCTCTTTGGAGAGGATGCATGATGTATTTCATGTCTCAGTTAAAGAAGTATGTACCTGATCCTGACCATATAATCTCCTATGGACCTCTGCAAATACAAAAAGACATGTCATACACGGAAGAGCCAGTGCAAATTTTAGATCGCAAGGAGAAACAATTGAGAAGCAAATTATTTCTTTGGTCAAGGTTTTATGGAGGAATCAACACATAAAAGAAGCAACTTGGAAGCTGGAAGAGGAGATGCGAAAGAGCTATCCATATTCATTCCAAGGTACGTTGAGTTTCGAGGACGAAACTTCCTAAAGGAGGATAGAATGTAACACTTGCCTTAATTAATAACCCTATTTAAAACACTTGAGTGCTTTAAGGAGATAATGTGGAAACAAGTATTCATATAAGATACTTATATTATTCATTATACCATGCATATAATAGTATATATGTATATGGGTTAAATACACACACATGCATGTTGACTTTTTTACAATACCCCCACCATACTTGTTGGTACAAGTACGTCATGAAGGGGAGGGGGATGGGGACCTTACTTATAAAAGTATAGGCATAGAGAGATGATGTTAGGGGGCACTTGGCATGATATCATTGATAGAAGGAAAGTATAAATAGGAGGGGGAATAAGGAGAGAATTCTCATTTGGCAATACTCTCTTTCTCTCCATTTTCCAACTCCAAATTTCTTCCCTCCTTCCCATTTTGCTGCCGGCTAAGAAGAAAAGCAGCAGCAACATCATCATTTAATTCTCCCTCCATTTTCTTCACCTACACACTCTCTCTCCCCCTCTCATTCCCTCACAAATCTTTTCCTTCCTTCCTTTATACTAAAAAGGTTTCCTTTACCTATTCTATCTCCTCCAAAGAGCTAATAGAACATGTAAAAATAGTGATCTAACATCACCTTAGAGGAAAATTCTTGAAGACAAGGTTGTCCTAGGTTACGAGTTAGGAGGGTGAATTTTATTGAAGAAGGTAAGCAAATCCTTAAAACTACTATACTCTTTTAACTACAAATAAATTATGATGTTGTTTTGGCCTTGTAGACTCCATTATAACCGGTGACCAAGCTTGATAAGGGGATATTCTCTTCAAGGATGAGTAAACATCCAAACCCCAAATAATTGTAGGTAGTGTAAATTTTGAAATAAAGATGAGAATTGCTAAGTCATACGTGGACGTGAAAATGAATGATAATGCATGTGTATGGTTTACAGACTTTATGTGTACATTATATCCTATGGTGATATGTTGTTGTTATTCTCATGTATGCTTACCATTGAGCATGATCGACATGTTATTGTGTGTATACATGGTAGTCAAACACATGCCTTTTAAGAAGAAATAGTTTTATGAATAAACATCATACTTGACTTTATACATATATATGGTATATATTAAGATGATATAATGTGTTGGTTACCTTGAAAAGGCTCACATATGGTTAACTTAGTAAGTTGTTATTTATACATGTTAATGACTTCCATAATGTTGGCATGATGTAAAGTAGAAATCATGAAATTATTTATGTTGTCATTGTTCTTTGAATCATTGCATGTTGTTATTACATGAAGGATATGATTATTGCATATTTGGAGGAAGGGACCAGGTTGAACCGGAGATGACCGTAGGGGAGAATATTACGATAATGTAAAGGAGGAAGGGTCTGGGTTGAACCGGAGGTGATCGAAGGGGAGAATTTTTCATTAAATAACATATAAGAGGAAGGGACCGGGTTTAACCGGAGGTAACCGAAGGGGGAGTCTAAGTTTATGTTTAACAAGTGTGTTAATATGGTTAAGATGGAAATTGCATGTTAAAGCTATATAAAATTTCTTAACATTAGACTCTGTGATAGTCGACTGAGATAGGCAAATTTCTACTTGATTAGTTGACTAACCCATGGGCCAAGTCGATTATAGATGTGAGATTCTGTTACGTAAGTCTCTAAAAATCACCCTTAGTCGACCATACAAGATAGGGTAATCGACTAGTACCGAGGTTAGTCAGCTATATAAGATAGGGTAGTCGACTAGCTTTTATTACAGGCAATAAATAGAGAATAGACAGATTCTTTTGGTCAAGACATAGTCGACTACAGATGGCTTATAAGTCGACTGCACAAGGCAGGGTAGTCGACTAGTTGAGTCACTGGCAGCCAACAAAGAATGGATATCTTTTTGGACAGAGTTCAATCGACTATAACTTTAAGCTAAGTCGACTAATAATAGTATTAGTCGATTATAGGAAGGGTAAGTCGACTAATAGGACCAATTATTGTGTTTTGGTCAGGACTTCAGCAAATACCTAAAAATATACAAAAATAGTATAAATTACAATTGTTAACTTTATGATAAATCCCAACTAGACATACATAATGGTCATGCATATGTTTGTTGTTTTACTCACTGAGCTGCTGAGCTCACTCTGTTCTATTAATCACCTTCAGGATTGGATAAAGGCAAATGACCCGCTTAATGGCAATATACGGGATAGGTGGCAAAGGGAGATATTTTCACTCTTTTGGCATGATGCATCTTATGTATATATTATTTAAGAAACACTATGTAAAACTCCTATGTTGATACTTGCCATGAGCTTTTGTAATATATTGAAATACTTGTATTATTAGAAGCTTGACTCGAATCTTGTGTAATATTGTGGAGTTTTATCGAATAGTAATGTGTAGGCTATGTTTTCTATCAGGTTGTCAGATCAATGTTTGGAAATATGATAAATCATGCTGAGATCATATATGCATTTTGAGTGGAATATGTTCTGAAGCCTTAAGTAGGCTGACGTTAGCCAAAATTGAAGTGTTGTATCTTGATTGGTCCCACGCTTGGATTAAGGATAACCATGATGATTGTGATAACTGAAAATATCAAGACTGGGACCGTTACAGTTGGTATCAGAACTAAGGGTTATAGGTAGAAGGAGAAGGTTAAGTCAGAGGTAGGAGGCAATAGAATTGTTAGGCTCAATATGTATGGATATGTGATTATAGTTAGGTAGTGGGTTTTATATGACGGATTAACCGTGAGTCAAGCGGTAATTGATTATTTTCTCGCATCAGAATCGGGGTGCCCGCACATCTTGATTCGGGTGAGTTGGCTGAGAGTACGGGCTCTCAGGAACAGCTACTAGTGGTACGGGACACTGGGACGAGAGAATGCATTGAATTATCTATTGAACCTAAGTTAGTCTGAAGCATGAAACTTACGGGTAGATTCAGAATAAGTGTATGTGTAAGTGTGTGTATATATATTGCTTCTTTCTTATTGTATAGCAGTATGTTGAGACTATTTTTATGGGTTAAGATTGATATGACTCCTTATTTACATGTAGATGGGAGACTCCGACAAATATTGGCCAGTCTCTAACTCGGATAGTTCGAGTGCGAGTTTGATTGCAGGTTTCATGGATTTGGGTTATGAGTCTGATGAAACTGACCCAGAGGTCATATTTGCAGCCTCAGACCACATAGACCATGAAGAGGTTGAGTCTCAGGCATCTAATGAGCCTGAACTGATCATTGCCGATACGGAGAGTTTGGTTGGGGATTCACGTGATGTAGAAAAGATGGGGGGTACGAGTGCATTAAAAGAAGAGACACAAAGAGGATTTACTTATGGAGGTCACTTTTGGGATGAAAAATGGGAAGATAATATGGATTTATATGATGATCTGGATGACTGGTGCCGCGCAGGAGACAAATTATCAGGGAAGACTCTGAGGAAGGCATGGATGATAGCGAGGATAGCAGCAGTACTAGTGGAGACTTGAGTGGTAAGACTCTACCCTATAAAGGATTAATCTATAAGCATTTACTTTTGATATGCGTATATATGTGTAAGCCTAGTGTGCTAGTTGATGGATATCTTAGGAGTTTTGTTGTATATACACTGGCACATCTTGTATGCATGCGCGAGGGTTAGTTTGGATATCCAAAAGGGTAGATATATCAGTATAATATCCTTGTATCCATTTTGGGGTGTATATAAATATACATAGCAAGTTGCTTGTTGCAAGTGATAATGAATGTTGTACTAAAATAATTGCATGAAACTAAAAATTTTATCTAAAATTGTTTTCATATATGTGAAGTATGTTGACTAGACGTCCTTATCTTATAGGAAGGACGCATGGATCTAAATCAACTACCACCCAATGAGTCGTTATCGTTCAGTGTGTCACACTACAGTGTGATGGGAAGTGCACACCCCATGGACAATAATGAAGATTCAGAAGTACAGATAGGATGAGGTTATAGAACTCTAGGGGTGATGTCAGAGTGGCTCACTCAGTTAATGACAAGAGCAAGTGATAAAAATTTCCACCGAGCATTGGAACAGTTTCAAAAGATGAAACCGCCAGTATTTGAAGGGGAGGTGGATCCCTTACAAGCTGAAGCATGGCTTCTCCAGACAAAAAAGATTCTAGATGTGATGAATTGTACGATGAGCAGAGAGTATCTTTCTCTTCCTTTATGTTTCAAGATGAAACAGAATACTGGCGGAGGGCAGTGAAAAGTAGTGTGAAAAGCACAAGAGAACCAATCACCTGGAGATTCTTAGTGAATAAATTTACTGAAAAATATATTCCAGAGACGAAAAGAGACAAGATGGCATCAGAATTTCTAGAATTGCGACAAAGTAAGATGAATGTGTCCCAATATGACTAGAGATTTACCCAATTATCCAGGTATGCTGATGCTTTAGTGAAGAGTGAGGCAGAAAGAACAAAGAGGTTCATGAAGGGCCTGAAATCAGAAATTCAAGGTAGATTGATTCCTCTACAACTAAGAAATTATCTCCAAGCTGTGGATAGAGCCTTGGAGGTAGAAATGGATATGCAAGAAAGTCATGAAGATTAGGCGAAGGAATTTCCCAGCTCAAAGCGTCCCCAATATCAAGGACCATTAGTGTCGGTGGCACCGGTATCCACCAGTAGTAAAGGATTTGGGTTTAATGCCACTCTTCAAAGAGGAGGATGGTCCAGAGGCAGAGGAACATGGTTAAGGAACAGAGACACTTTTTCGATAGCACATGCTACCTCTGCGTCCCACCCCAGAATCTCAGAGGCCCCTTGGTGCCAGAAGTGTAAGATAAACCATTTTAAAAACTGCATCAAAGAAAGGACTTGCTATAATTGTGAAGGAATGGGGCATTTAAAGAAAAAATACCCGACATAGCGCGGATGCCAATGGCCGAGTAGGGGAAGTGGGAGGCCAGCTATGAGAATGAACCCTCTAAGGGGACCAACCAGTAATTTTATGCCACCCAGTAACGCTCCATGACTGTTGTAACTCAATCATCTGTACAACAGCCACGGGCTCAAGGAAGAACTTTTGCATTGATCCATCGAGAAGCAATGGCCTCGAATGCAGTGGTGGAAGGTATGATTTCCATATCAGGACATATTGCTCATGCATTGTTTGATCTTGGAGCTACTCATTCATTCATATCTAATGCTTTTGCTTATAAATTAAATCAAGTATCAGAACTCCTAGGATCTCAGTTGGTTGTATCCACACCCATAGGGGTAAAGATAATAGCTAGCACTAAATATGTGAACTGTGAAGTGATGATTAGGGAGATGGAAACATCTATTGATTTGATTAAGCTGGGCAAGATGGAGTTTGATGCAATATTAGAAATGAACTGGTTGTCCGCATGTGGTGCACATGTGGATTGTAATAGGAAGAGGATCATCTTTAAAATGGAAGGAGTTCCGGAGTTCATTTTTGAAGGGGTAAAAGTTAGTCATGATATACCCTACATATCGGCCATTAAAGCCACCACGTTAATAAGGAAGAGATGTCAAGGATTTCTGGCTTCAGTTTTGGATACCACAAGAATTGATATCAAAATTGAGACAATTCCAGTCGTAAATGAATTTCCTGATGTATTCCCGGAAGATTTACCAGGTCTGCCCCCAGATCAAGCTATAGAATTTGCAATAGATGTGATGCCCGGTACTACCCCAATTTCAAAAGAACCATATCGTATGGCCCCTGCAGAAATGAAAGAACTTAAAACTCAACTATAGGAATTATTAGATAAAGGTTTCATCCGACCGAATGTATCTCCCTGGGGAGCACCTGTACTATTCGTTAAAAAGAAAGATGGAAGTATTAGATTATGTGTCGACTATCGGGAATTGAATAAGGTCATTATTAAAAATAGGTACCCGCTTCCCCGGATTGATGACTTATTTGATCAACTTCAAGGGTCTCGTGTATTTTTTAAGATAGACCTTAGGTCGGGATATCATCAGTTAAAGGTCAAGCCAGAAGATGTGTCTAAATCGGCATTTAGAACGAGATACAGACACTTTGAATTCCTAGTCATGCCTTTTGGACTCACTAATGCCTCAGTAATATTTATGGACCTAATGAATCGAGTGTTCCAACCATATCTTAGTCAGTTTGTGGTGGTATTCATCGATGATATTTTGATCTATTCAAAGAATAGGGAAGATCATAAAAATCATCTTAAACCTGTCCTCCAAATCTTGAAGGAGAAGCAACTTTATGCTAAATTGAAGAAATGTGAATTTTGATTGGAACAAGTGGGGTTTCTTAGCCATATTATATCTAAGTAGGGAATATCAGTAGATCTAATGAAAATTGTGGCAATCAAAGACTAGCCTAGACCCACAACTATTACTGTAGTTCGAAGTTTCTTGGGGTTAGCTAGATACTACAGAAGATTTGTAGAAGGATTCTCTCAAATTGTGGCACCATTGAAACAATTAATTAGAAAGAATAAGAAGTTTGTATGGGAAGAAGAAAAAGATAAGAGCTTTCTTAGAGTTAAAACGAAGCTAACATCTGCTCATGTTCTAACTGTACCTTCAGGAACTGAAGGATTTGCCATCTATAGTGATGCGTCAAAATTGGGACTTGGTTGTGTGCTAATGCAACATGGGAGAGTTATTACCTATGCGTCCCGACAATTGAGAATTCATGAAAGAAATTACCGCACTAATGATTTGGAATTAGCCGCTATGATTTTTGCCTTGAAAATCTGGCGACATTGCTTGTATGGAGTGTCTTGTGAAATCTTTACTGACCATAAAAGTTTGAAGTATATTTTTACACAAAAAGAACTGAATATGTGGCAGAAAAGATGACTAGAACTAATGAAAGATTATGATATTATTATGCAATACCCCCTGAAAAGGCCAATGTGGTGGCTGATACCTTGAGCAGGAAATCAGGAGGAGCAGTGGCCACTCTGATAACTCGCCAAACAAGATCATTAAGAGATCTAGAAGAAATGCAAGTAGAGGTGCGAGTCATTGATCCGTCCAATGCTAAGTATCAATTGAATCAAGTAAGCATTCAATTTGATCTATATGACAAATCAAAGAGGCCCAACAAAGAGATGCTCAAATAAGAAAAATTATGAAAAAGGTACTAGAAGGAGAACTCAAGGAGTTAAAAATTGAAGATGATGTACTGAGATTCAGACGCAGCTTATGTGTACTAGATGTACCCATTTTGGGAACGTCCAGTGCCAAAGTCACTGAATGGGTAAGTCGCCAATCCCTAAAACGGACTATGTAATGTACTTTATTTTCTGGGTACGGGTACTGGTGGGTATTAGTAGTAAAGAATAAGGAAGAAATAATGCAGGAAGCTCATTAATCCCGTATACAGCTCATCCGGAGAGCACAAAAATGTATCAGGATCTGCGTCATAACTTCTGGTGGAATGGAATGAAAATAAATATTTCCAATTTTATCCACAAGTGTTTAGTCTGTCAGCAAGTGAAAGCAGAACATAAGAAGCCCCTGGGATTGCTGGTACCATTACCAATTCCTGAATAGAATGGTGTCACATTGCCATAGATTTTGTTACTGGACTTCCTCGGACATCCTAATGACTAGATACTGTCTGGGTAGTGGTAGATAGACTTATTAAATCTGCCCACTTTTTACCTATCCGGATCAATTATTCTATGGAGAGATTGACTCAAGTATATATCCGAGAAATAGTTAAACTGCATGGAGTGCCTCAGTCCATTGTATCAGATCGGGATCTTAAATTTCAATCTAGATTTTGGAGAAGCTATCCGAAGCTATGGGTACTAAGTTGCAACTCAGTACAGCGGCACACCCCCAAACGGATGCACAGCCAGAGAGGACCATTCAAATATTAGAAGATATGCTGAGGACTTATGTATTAGATTTTGGGGGAATTTGGAAACTATTTACCTTTAGTGGAGTTTGCTTATAATAATAGTTATCAGTCCACTATTGGTATGCCTCCGTTTGAAGCATTATATCGTAGAAAATGTTGATCACCGATCTGTTGGGAGGAAGTTGGGGATAGAATGATATTCGGCCCTGACATAATTCAAGAAGCCACTGATAAGATTAAGTTAATTAAGGAAAGAATGAAGGCAGCCCAGAGCAGGCAGAAAGCTTATGCAGATAATCACCGCAGACCACTAGAATTTAAGGTAAGGGATAAAGTTTTCCTGAAGGTATCTCCAATGAAGGGAGTGAGACGCACCAGCAATAAGAACAAATTAGCACCCAGATATGTTGGACCATTTGAAGTATTGGATAGAATTGGACCGGTTTCTTATCGTTTAGCCTTACCTCTTTGGAGAGGATGCACAATATATTTCATGTCTCTCATTTAAAAAAGTATGTACCCGATCCTGACCATATAATCTCTTATGGACCTCTACAAATACAAAAAGACATGTCATACACGGAAGAGCCAGTGCAAATCTTAGATCGCAAGGAGAAACAATTGAGAAGCAAAATTATTTCTTTGGTCAAGATTTTATGGAGGAATCAACACATAGAAGAAGTAACTTGGGAGCTAGAAGAGGAGATGCAGAAGAACTATCCACATTCATTCCAAGGTACATTGAGTTTCGAGGACGAAACTTCCTAAAGGAGGGTAGAATGTAACACTTGCCTTAATTAATAACCCTATTTAAAACACTTGAGTACTTTAAGGAGATAATATGGAAACAAGTACTCATATAAGATACTTATATTACTGATTATACCATGCATATACTAGTATATATGTATATGGGTTAAATACACACACGTCCATGTTGACTTTTTTACCATATCCCCACCATACTTATTGGTACAAGTACTTCATGAAGGGGAGGAGGATGTGGACCTTACTTATAGGAGTAAGGTATAGGTATAGAGAGATAATATTAGGGGGCACTTGGCATGATATCATTGATAGAAGAAAAGTATAAATAGGAGGGGGAATAGGAGAGAATTCTCATTTGGCAATACTCTCTTTCTCTCCATTTTCAAACTCCAAATTTCTTCCCTCCTTCCCATTTTGCTGCCGGCTAAGAAGAAAATTAGTAGTAGCATCATCATTTCATTCTCCCTCTATTTTCTTCACTACACACTCTCTCTCTCTCCCTCTCATTCCCTCACAAAATTTTCCCTTCCTTTATATTAAAAAGGTTTCCTTTACCTATTCTATCTCCTCCAAAGACCTAATAGAACATGGAAAAATGGTGATCTAACATCACCTTAAAGGAAAATTCTTGAAGACAAGGTTGGCCTAGGTTATCGAGTTAGGAGAGTAAATTTGGTTGAAGAAGGTAAGCAAATCCTTAAGACTACTATACTCTTTTAACAACAAACTAATTAAGATTTTATTATGGCCTTGTAGACTCCATTATAGCTGGTGATCAAGCTTGATAAGGGGTTATTCTCTTCAAGGATGAGTAGAACGTCCAAACCCAAATAATAGTAGGTAGTGTAAAGTTTGAAATAAAGTAGAGAATTGCTAAGTCATAACTGGACGTGAAAATGATTGATAATGTATGTGTATGGTTTATAGACTTTATGTGTACATTATATCCTATGGTGATATGTTGTTGTTATTCTCATGTATACTTACCATTGTGCATGATCGACATGTTATTGTGTGTATACATGATAGTCAAACACATGCCTCTTAAGAAGAAATAGTTCTATGAATAAACATCATACTTGACTTTATACATATATATGGCATATATTAAGATGATATAATGTGTTGATTACCTTGAAAAGGCTCACAATGGTTAACTTAGCAAGTTGTTATTTATACATGTTAATGACTTCCATAATGTTGGCATGATATAAAGTAGAAATCATGAAAATTATTTATGGTGTCATTGTTCTATGAATCCTTGCATGTTGTTATTACATGAAAGATATGATTATTGCATACGTGGAGGAAGAGAGCGGGTTGAACCGGAGGTGACCGAAGGGGAGAATATTATGATAATGTAAAGGAGGAAGGGACCGGGTTGAACCGGAGGTGATCGAAGGGGAGAATTTTTTGTTGAATAACATATAAGAGGAAGGGACTGGTTTAACCGGAGGTGACCGAAGGTGGAGTCCAACTTTATGTTTAACAAGTGTGTTAATATGGTTAAGATGAAAATTGCATGTTAAAGCTATATAAAATTTCTTAACATTAGACTCTGTGATAGTCGACTGAGATAGGCAAATTTTTACTTGATTAGTGGACTAACCCATGGGCCAAGTCGACTATAGATGTGAGATTCTGTTACATAAGTCTCTGAAAACCACCCTTAGTCAACCATACAAGATAGGGTAATCGACTAGTACCGAGGTTAGTCAACTATATAAGATAGGGTAGTCGACTAGCTTTAGTTATAGGCAACTAATAGAGAGTAGACAGATTCTTTTGGTCAAGACATATTCGACTACAGATGGCTTATAAGTCGACTAATACCAAAAGTAGTCGACTATACAACGTAGGATAGTCGACTAGTTGAGTCACTGGCAGCCAACGGAGAATGGATATCTTTTTGGATAGAGTTCAGTTGACTATAACTTTAAGCTAAGTCATCTAATAATAGTATTAGTCGATTATAGGAAAGTGAGTCGACTAATAGGACCAATTACTGTATTTTGGTCGAGATTTCAGCAAATACCTAAAAATATATAAAAATAGTATAAATTACAATTGTTAACTTTATGATAAATCCCAAATAGATATGCATAAAGGTCATGCATATGTTTGTTGCTTTACTCACTGAGCTGTCGAGCTCACTCTATTCTATTAATCACCTTCAGGTTTGGATAAAGGCAAGGGACCCGCTTAATGGCAATATACGAGATAGATGGCAACGGGAGATATTTTCATTCTTTTGGCATGTTCCATCTTATGTATATATTGTTTAAGAAATACTATGTAAAACTCCTATGTTGATGCTTGCCATGACCTTTTGTAATATATTGAAATACTTGTATTATTAGGAGCTTGACTCGAATCTTGTGTAATATTATGGAGTTTTATGGAATAATAATGTGTAGGCAATGTTTTCTACCGGGTTGTCAGATCAATGTTTGAAAATATGATAAATCATGCAAAGATCATATATGCATTTTGAGTGGAATATGTTCTGAAGTCTTAAGTAGGCTGACGTTAGCCGAAATTGAAGTGTTATATCTTGATGGGTCCTACGCTTGGATTAAGGATAACCATGATGATTGTGATAACTGAAAATATCAAGACTGGGACCCTTACAGTAGGTATCAGAGGTAAGGGTTATAGGTAGAAGGAGAAGGTTAAGTCGGAGGTAGGAGGTAATAGAATTGTTAGGCTCAGTATGTATGTATATGTGATTATAGTTAGGTAGTGGGTTTTATGTGACGGATTAACCGTAATCAAGCGGTAATTGATTATTTTCTCGCATCAGAATCGGGGTGCCCGCACATCCTGATTTGGGTGAGTTGGCTGAGAGTACGGGCTCTCAGGAACAGCTACTAGTGGTATGGGACACTAGGACGAGGGAATGCATTGAATTATCTATTGAATCTAAGTTATTCTGAAACATAAAACTTACGGATAGACTAAGAATATAAGTATGTGCATATATTGCTTCTTTCTTGTTGTATAGCAGTATGTTGAGACTATTTTTATGGGTTGAGATTTATATGACTCCTTATTTATATGTCGATGGGAGACTGACAAATATTGGCCCGTCTTTAGCTTGGATAGTTCGAGTGCGAGTTGGATTGTAGGTTTCATTGATTGGGGTTATGAGTCTGATGAGACCGACCAAGAGGTCATATTTGCAGCCCCAGACCACATAAACCATGAAGAGGTTGAGTCTCAGGCATCTAATGAGCCTGAACTGACCATTATTGATACGGAGAGCTTGGTTGGGGATTCAAGTGATGTAGAAGAGATGGGTATACGAGTGCACTAAAAGAAGAGACCCAAAGAGGATTTACTTATGGAGGTCACTTTTGGGATGAAAAATGGGAAGATGATATGGATTTATATGATGATCTGGATGACTGGTGCTGTGCAGGAGGCGAATTATCAGGGGAACACTCTGAGGAAGGCATGGATGATAGAGAGGATAGCAGCAGTACTAGTGGAGACTCGAGTGGGGAGACTCTACCCTATGAAGAATGAATTTTTGAGCAATTACTTTTAATATGTGTATATATGTGTAAGCCTAGTGTGCTAGTTGATGGATATTACACTGGCACATCTTGTATGCATGCACGAGGGTTAGTTTGGATATCCAAAAAGGGTAGATATATCAGTGTAATATCCTTGTATCCATTTTGGGGTGTATATAAATATATATAGCAAGTTGCTTGTTGCAAGTGATAATGAATGTTGTACTAAAATAATTGCATGAAACTAAAAATTTTATCTAAAATTGTTTTCATATATGTGAAGTATGTTGACTAGACGTCCTTATCTTATAGGAAGGATGCATGGATCTAAATCAACTACTACTCAATGAGTCATTATTGCTCGGTGTGCCACGCTACAGTGTGATGGGAAGTGCACACCCCATGGACAATAATGAAGATTCAGAAGTACAGATAGGAGGAGGTTATGTAACTCCAGGGGTGATGTCGGAGTGGCTCACTCAGTTAATGATAAGAGCGAGTGATAACAATTCCCACCGAGTATTGGAACAATTTTAAAAGATGAAACCACTAGTATTTGAAGGGGAAGTGGATCCCTTACAAGCTGAAGCATGGCTTTCCAGACAAAAAAGATTCTAGATGTGATGAATTGTACCAATGAGCAGAGAGTACTTTCTCTTCCTTATGTTTCAAAAGAAAGCAGAACACTAGTGGAGGGCAGTGAAAAGTAGTGTGAAAAGCACAAGAGAACCAATCACCTGGAGATTCTTAGTGAATAAATTCACTGAGAAATATATCCAGAGACGGCCAAAGACAAGATGGCGTCAGAATTTCTGAAATTGCAACAAAGTCAGATGAATGTATCCCAATACGACCTGAGATTTACCCAATTACTCAGGTATACTGATGCCTTAGTGAAGAGTGAGACAGAAAGAACAAAGAGATTCGTTAAGGGCCTGAAATCAGAAATTCGAGGAAGATTGATTCCTCTACAACTAAGAAATTATCTCCAAGCTGTGAAAAGAGCCTTGGAGGTAGAAATGGATATGCAGGAAAGTCATGAAGACTAGGGGAAGTGGGAGGCCAGCTATGAGAATGAACCCTCCTAGAGGACCAACCAGTAATTTTATGCCGCCCAGTAATGCTCCGCGACCTACTGCAACTCAATCATCTGTACAACAGCCACGGGCTCAAGGAAGAACTTTTGCATTGACCCATCGAGAAGCAATGGCCTGAAATATAGTAATGGAAGGTATGATCTCCATATCAGGACGTATTGCTCATGCATTGTTTGATCCTGGAGCTACTCATTCATTCATAACTAGTGCTTTTGCTTATAAATTAAATCAAGTATCAGAACCCCTAAGATTTCTATTGGTTGTATCCATACCCATAAGGGTAAAGATAATAGCTAGCACTAAATATGTGAACTGTGAAGTGATGATTGGGGAGATGGAAACATCTATTGATTTGATTAAGCTGGGCGAGATGGAGTTTGATGCAATATTAGGAATGGACTGGTTGTCCGCTTGTAGTGCACATGTGGATTGTAATAGGAAGATGATCATCTTTAAAATGGAAGGAGTTCTGGAGTTTATTTTTGAAGGGTAAAAGTTAGTCATGATATACCCTACATATCGGCCATTAAAGCCACCACGTTAATGAGGTAGGGATGTCAAGGATTTTTGATTTTAGTTTTGGATACCACTAGAACTGATATCAAAATTGAGACTATTCCAGTCGTAAATGAGTTTCCTGATGTTTTCCCAGAAGATTTATCAGGTCTGCCCCCAGTCGAGATGTAGAATTTGAAATAGATGTGATGCCCGGTACTGCCCCAATTTCGAAAACACCATATCGTATGGCTTCTGTAGAAATGAAAGAACATAAAACTCAACTACAAGAATTATTAGATAAAGATTTCATCCGACTGAGTATATCTCCCTGGGGAGCACCAGTACTATTTGTTAAGAAGAAGGATGGAAGTATGAGATTATGTGTCGACTATCAGGAATTGAATAAGGTCACTATTAAAAATAGGTACCCGCTTTAACGGATTCATGACTTATTTGATCAACTACAAGGGTCTTGTGTATTTTCTAAGATAGACCTTAGGTCGGGATTGTTGGCCTAGAGGCCTTTCACTCTAGTTTTGATGATGATTATCTCATGTAGTTATATTTTACTAAAAATCTTGTGATGTTTAGTTTCAGATACTTAACCAAGATATTAGTAGGTGATTAGCTTCAACAAAGGTGTTTTGGAGCTTTCAAATGGTGATTCAAGAGCCCGAGCGTCAAGTTCATATCTAGCACTCGTTTGGAGTCAAGCTAGGTGGATCACGTTTGGATCGAGTCGACTTGAAGACGGAGTTTGTCAAGAAGACTTCGATACATTGTTTAGTTTATAGTTTAGATCCATTGTTAAAGTTAGATAGTGTGATATGCTCAAGTTCATAACACACACACTTGTTTAAAGTTTTATGTTTTGATTTTCAGTTTTTGGTTTAACTGATCTTGGTTTTCATGAATAGATAGAATCAACAAGTTTACATGGTTTAATGTATATTAGATTTGTTCTATATACATCTATGCTTCAACTATTTAAACAAACTTAGTTTGATAGTCTATTTCATGAGTTTGGAGTTTTGTATTTTAACAAAACTTATTTTTTGGATTTAATGTCAAAAACATTGATACATATCTTTATATGTATATTGGATTATATCCATATACTATATGCCTCAAAGTTGTTTCAATATCATGTTTTTGTAGTTGGATGAGTTTTGGACAAAATGATTTTTCATTTCAAAAATCCAAGTTTTGGAAAATACAGATTTTGGTTTTCGGCAAAATTTCTAAGACACAAAATGGTTCAAATAAGTTGAAATATGTGTTGAATTTTTCACACATGTTTGTATATCAAAGTATTATACTGAAACTATGTTTGTAGATTTTTAGAGATTTTATGAGATTTATTTGATAATTAAAAACTCAAGTTTTAAATCTTATAACCTGATCTGCCAGGCTCTGGCGGTCGACCGGGCCAGTCGACCAGACCTAGAGTCGGTCGACTGGACCGGTCGACTGACGTGCACAAGGACATACACGCAGACCAGCCTCTTAGGCCGGTCGACCGAGCGGTCGACCGGCCGAAGTTAATCCACTCTTGGATTGGCCCGGTTGACCGGGCGGTCGACCGGCCAGAGAGCCGTTGCTCTCTCGTTCTGGGCGCGGTCGACCGGGCGGTCGACCGGCAGGCTCAACGGTCAATTTTTTGACCGTTGGCCGGTCGATTGGAAGGTCAATTTTAACCTTTCTGCTAACAACAGACAGATTTTGTAATGGGCTATAAATACCCCATTTAAGAGTTGTTTCTCTACAAGTTTTTAAGAGCAAAATTCCTGATCTCTTTAAGTGTTTTAACACTAGTTTTCAAAAGTGTTTTTGGTTTTTAAAGATCATTCTTTATTTGTTTTCAAGAGTTGGAAAAATTAAAGAAAAATATAGATTTGGGATATTTGCTTTGTTCTTCATTTCTATCAAATACTAAGTTGTTTTTCCAAGTATTTTTTTTGTGATTTGATTTTCAAACTCTTTGTTTTTCACACTTGAGCTTATCATTCTATCCTATCTATAGGGTCTTTGTTTTGTGGAAAAGAAATTGGTTTGTGGTCTTTTGATCACTAAGTTTTAAACCTTTCTTATTTGTATATCCCTCTTGTATAGAGGTTGATTATTAGAGTGGTGGTTGGCTCCCTCTAGTGAGAGGTGGAGATTGTATTTAGCTCCCTCTAGTGAGAGGTAGAGTTTGTGTTGGAATCCCTCATTGAGGTGATTGGTGTTTGTTGGCTAAGTGCCTACCCCTCTTATGTGAGGTGGTTTTGTGTTGGTTGTGCCTTGCCTCTAAGTGTAGAGGTTGTATTGTTGAGAGAGGAGTTGTGTACTCCCGGTTATTGTATTGCCCCAAATCCTCAGTAGAGGTTCCCTATGTGGGAGTCCTGTGTGGACAAGTTAGTGAAAATCCTTCTGTGTGAAGGCGGGGACGTAGAGCTGTGTGCTCGAACCTCAAAACATATCTTGGTGTTTGCGTTTGATCCACTTTCTCTAACTCTCTCTATTACTTTGTGCCTTGCATTGATTCATATTGCCATATCATATATATGCTTGTGTTGTTTGTGTGTGCTTCACTTGTGTTTAACCACGAGAGCTTCATATAGCACCTCAACTCTTATTCACAGGAATCAAGAGGAGTTAGTCTAGAGCCCTTCACTGGGAATTCGGCTACACTCGTTGGTTACATTAAGTGTGTTGTAATTAAGTTTTAAATTCCGCATTAGTTGACTATTAGATTAGCTAATCACCTATTCACCCCCCTCTAGGTGATTTCAATTGGTATCAGAGCCTACGCTCCTGATATTAGGTTTAACCACCTTGGAGTGTGATCTTGGTTTTGCTAATCTAGTGCTTGCTTTTGCACACTTATATTGTTTGCACACACTCATGGATTGTTTGACCCCTCCCATGTTTGATGTCTCCAACATTGACATGTGAAAATTTAGGATGTCCATGTATCTAAAAACCCTAGGCTTGCATGTTTTCCTTGCCGCTACCAAGAAATCCTATCTTGATAATAGCAAGCATATAGAGGCCAATGCACACGCTCTTCAGGCACTTAGAAGCACGCTTAATAAAGAATATCTTATGTTAGTTTCTAACCGTGATTCCGCCTTTGCAGTGTGGAACACGTTGACTTCCTCCAAGCTTCAAACGCCAACCTTTGTGGAGGATGAATCTAGTGGAGAATCCGAGCAACATTGCTACATGGTCCAAGGGAATGACTCCCTTGAGGTATACTCGGAAACTCAATTAGATGATGATGATGCTAGTTCTTCTAGTAATGAGTATATTGATGCAAATGCTTTAAATGAAGAACTTTCAATTGTTTGTGAAAAATTACTAGAAAAATATAATCTTTTAAAAAAGAAGAGTTTTGGACTTAATAAAGAAAATAAGGATTTGTGTTCAAGACTTGATTTGGTTTTGCAAGAGAAGGAAGAGATTTCAAGTGAACGTGACTCACTTAAATCTCAACTAGACCTTGCCCTAAAAGAAAATGATATTTTAAAAATAGAAATGATTGCAATGATATTTTAAGAAAAATGAAAACTTGTCTTTAAAACTTGATTTTGTTGTAAAAGAAAATGATTCTTTTAAAAATGAAAATTGTTTCTATTTCAAAAGAATTGGATTTGATGTCTAACGAAAATGTTTCTTTGAAAAATGATTTAGATTCACAAATTTGCCATGCTAGTGTAGCCTCACCTAACTTACCTATTGCATGCACCTCTTCTTCTAGGATTGATAATGATATATATTTGTTAAAGAAGAGTGTGGATTGTTTGGGCTCCACTTTGAGCCATTGTGCTTTGAACCACTCACGCTTGGAATCCATGTTTCGCAAGAAACAAATTCCATCTATGCATGCACACAAACCACGGCATACACATGCTCCACACGTTCACACCCATAATACTTTGTATGCTCATGTGTACACATGTACACATTGTGAACGTAAGGGCCACCTTGCTAAATTTTATTTTATAAGATATATGATTCAAATTTAACAAATAAATTTGTTTGGGTTAGGAAAGGAGCTAACACCCATGGACGCAAAGGAGTATGGGTACCAAAGACCACTCCTATTTTATTTGATGTAGGTGTGGGCTTTCACATGACGTGAGAGTGATGGTGCCTTAAGGTGGATGCGTTCCGAGCTTAAAGAGGACTAATTGGATGCATCACTTTCAAGGGAATTTTGGTGGGAAGACCCCCATGGTTTGAGATATAGAGATGTACCCTCATCGGTTTTGGTAACGATCTCTTACTCCTCATTTATGTTTACATGCTTTTTATATCATTGATTTTAGCATGTTTTTGATGTTTCTTGATTATTATGTTAAATGCCATGATAATTAGATTAGTGATATGCATGATTAGTATTTGAGATCACCCATGTTTTATATGGACCCATATTTTGTGTTCTCACATTTGTTTTAGCTATTATATATATCATAGATCTAATACATGTTCATTTGCCATCATGATCATATGAGTTTTGTTTTGATTCTTGAGCTTCATGTTTTGATTACATATTTAGATGTTAGTTATCATTAAAACTTAGATATATACTTGTACAACTAGTGAGCCACAAATAGATTATTACATGTTTGTGCTTGAATGCTCATTTGTACTCATTAGATGTACCAGTATAGTCTAGTTTTTGATGATTCATACATTTCGACTTGTATTCCCATTTTGTACATGTTTTTCATGTTTGTGTTTTTAAACTTCATGTATATATCTATCTTGTCCAAACTATTAGCTATACATATACATCATTGAGCCACTTGCCTTCATGCATATACTTTTGTGGACTCGTTTATGTTTGGATATGTATGTATACTTTAGTTTGTATAAGACATACATATACCTTGAAGAATTCTAGTTTTGATGATTTTCATGTTTTTAAGGAATTTCACATTGAGCTCGATTGCCTATTTCTATGATTATGTCTTTCACAAACTTGTACACTCACATTATTTGATGTTTTCTCATGATTTTATTTTCATGAGTATTATATGTACTATATAGATTTTGAGTGACATTGTTTTAATAATTTTCATATTTTATGGAATATATTTTTGTTTTATTCCTTGCTTGAAGGATTTCGTACTAGTTTACAAATTTTTTTCAGATAACTAGTTCGTATTCTTCACATAGTAGAGTTTTCAATTGTGCTAAAACTATTTTCAAACTTATTTTTGAAATCCTACCCATTAAGGGCGGTTGGTTGGGCGACCATGCCTTGTATGCTCATTATTGAAAATCTTTTTAAACATGTGCATGAAATGGGTAGTAGGTAGTATGAGTTATACACTTGATCTTATTATAGTTTCAATTGGTATCATTGGATCTTTTCAATTGATATCACTATTGAATTCTTTTGTATACTCATATTGTTTATATATGTATGATTAAACTTCAAATAGTATCAATTTCGATTGGTATCTAATTTTTTACATACATATATAGATGTTTTATTTGTGCTTACTATATCTCTATATCTTTGAGCACAAATTTTGGTTATGCTAAGCTTGATTTCTTAATGTCTATTATATATCAATTGATTATTTTTCAATTGGTATCTTATACAAGCTTATGCATCATTTTGTTTGGTATTTCATAAAGGGGGAGAAATTCTTATTTCACCTTTCATATGTTTTTGTTTACCCTTGGTATTCTACTCCCACACTTTATGATGAAAAATGATTTTGATTTTTATTTGGTATCATACGCTTCAAATGAAAAATATTTTGATTGGTTTACCTATTTGTTTATTTTTAATAGGTATCATGATGCACTATATTGATATATTTCTTTAATAGGTATTTTTTTAATGTTTTGTTTTGGTTTCACCCCTTGATGATTTTTTTTGTTTTGGACAAAAAGGGGAGAACATGGTTTTATTATTTTCTTTGACCCCTTTGTTGATGATTGACAAAAAAGGGAGAAGTATTTGAGTTTATATGCATGTTTTATTTGAGTTTATATGCATATTTAATTGTTTATTTAAAAAAAGAGGAGAAGTATTTGTTGTTTTTGTTGTTGATATCAAGAACTTTTATTAAATTTTTTATTGTTGGTATCAAGAGTTTTTTATTGATTATATTTTAATTAGTATCAAGAGTTTTTATTAAAAGTTTTATTATTGATATCAAGAGTTTTTTATGATTAAGCTTTCAAATTGAAATTTTTATTGGTATCAAGAGCTATTATTTAAAGAACATGTTTATTTTAAGTTTATATTTTCAATTAGTATTTAAGAACATGTTATATTAGAAAGAAGGAAGAATAATTTATTTTTTTTGGTATCAAAAGCATGTTCATTGTTTTATGCATGTTTATGCATATTCATGTTTAGCATTCATTGCATATCTTTATTATTATTGTTATGCATGAGTTAGGGGGAGCTTCTTTGAAGCTTAACTTTAATCCATGCATATATAACTCCATGAGTTTTGTCATCATCAAAAAGGAGGAGATTGTTAGCCCAGAGGCCTTTTACTCTAGTTTTGATGATGATTAACTCATATAGTTATAGTTTACTAATAATCTTGTGATGTTTAGTTTCAGATACTTAATCAAGATATTAGTAGGTGATTAGCTTCAACAAAGGTGTTTTGGAGCTTTCATATGGTGATTCAAGAGCCCAAGCGTCAAGTTCATATCTAGCACACGTTTGGAGTCAAGCTCGGTGGATCACATTTGTATCGAGTCAACTTGAAGACGGAGTTCGTCAAGAAGACTTTGGTACATTATTTAGTTTATAGCTTAGATCCATTGTTAAGTTAGATAGTGTGATATGCTCAAGTTCACAACACACACACTTGTTTAAAGTTTCATGTTTCGGTTTTCAGTTTTTGACTTAACCGATCTTGGTTTTTATGAATAGATAGAATCAACAAGTTTACATGGTTTAATGTATATTAGATTTGTTCTATATACATCTATGCTTCAACTATTTAAACAAACTTAGTTTGATAGTCTATTTCAAAGTTTGGAGTTTTGTATTTTAACAAAACTTATTTTTTGATTTAATGTCAAAAACATTGATATATCTTTATATGTATATTGGATTATATCCATATACTAATGCCTCAAATTGTTTCAATATCATGTTTTTGTAGTTGGATGAGTTTGGGGACAACGATTTTTTCATTTCAAAAATCCAAGTTTTGGAAAATACGGATTTTGGTTTTGGCAAAATTTCTAGACACAAAAATGGTTCAAATAAGTTGAAATATGTGTTGAATTTTTCACACATGTTTGTATATCAAAGTATTATACCGAAACTATATTTTGTGAATTTTTAAGATTTTATGGGATTTATTTGATAATTAAAAACCCAAGTTTTAAATCCTATAACCTGATCTGCCAGGCTCTGGCGGTCGACCGGGCCGGTCGACCCGGCCGGTCGCCGGACCCAGAGTCGGTCGACCAGACCGGTCGACCGACGTGCACAAGGACATGCACGCAGGCCACCTCTTAGGCCGGTCGACTGAGCAGTCGACCGACTGAA
>JAVJIF010025285.1:0-124864 GCA_038442645.1 Agave tequilana | reverse complement strand
CCTACGTCCTCAGGGCAAGGGAGAGAGAGATCTTTATTGATTCAACAATCAATACAACTATTACAAGAGAGAATTCTTGAGGGATGCAAGGGATTTCTCTTAGGATTTCTAGGGATTTCAGGGATACAATACATGAGGCCTCTAGCCTCTATTTGTAGCCACAGAGTCCCTAGATTTATGGAAAACCCATGTTGGATTCAATCCCAATCAGAAAAGAAATTCGAATCCTAAAAGACTCCAGCCGCGTCTGTCGGTCGACCGACCCATGCCACGGTCGACGGCCCGGTCGACCGCGCCTACCCGAGAGCAAGGCCACTTCAGTCGGTCGACTGGGACCGGTCGATCGCTCAACCTGTGCACGCCCGTGCACGCCGGTCGACTGGGCCGGTCGACCGGCCCCTCTACCGGTCGACCGGGACATCGATCGGGAGCACAAATTGCCTGCTCCATGCGCCGTTCCTTATTCCTTTGTCGTCTGATCTCTATGCTATCTTCTTCCATCTCCTCCATCTCCTCTCTCCCACAATTCTCCACCTCGGTGAAAATTTTTCAAATCTGAGCCGATCTCCAACGTACCCCAGTCTATCACCTAGCGAAATCGATACACGATCTCGGCGAAATCGACACACGATCTCGGCTTGCGCGCACCGGACGAAATCGACACACGATCTCGGCGAAATCGACACACGATCTCGACTTGAAATTTGTAGCTCAGCTATCCACTGGAATGCACCACACATGCCTTTCCAATACTTCACCTTAGGAGAACTTTCATACATGCCGATCACCGAATGTGGCTCCTACTCTGCAACTTCACGACCTCACGTAGAACTCATCATGAGCCAACATTGACTCTCCAACTGACTAGCTCTATCTAGTCTACATGTCTTCAGCTGACGGTCCAACCAAGTCTGCGTAGAGCATACCAAACACCATCATCGGCTTCACAACTGGATGCACACCACTCCGTATGTAAGCTCAATATCTTCTCACCAGAAGATCAATCTGTTCATCGAGATCACAACACCTTACCTCTACGTGAAGTCTAATTGGCCACAACACTCTACCTCTACGTGAAGTCTCTCCACCTCTACGTGAAGCTCCAATCGGCCACAACTCTTCACCTCTAAGTGAAGTTCCAAACAGCTTCTCGAGAATCCAAACAGTTTCATACAGGCTGCATCACCAAATGGCTGCGCCTTTACGGCTGCCTACGTACCTTGCCCAAAGGATCAAGCCAACCGTAGTTCATTGAAATGAGCTTCATCAAGCTCAAGCACTTGTACCTGAATTTGCAGCAGCGAACTTGTCTGGCTGAGTCATATGAACCTCCTCATGACCATCATGGAGAACAACGGCCTTCAACTTGAGCTTGTCGCGATCATAAGCTTGAGATTCATGCTTCTTTAACTACGAGCGTGGTTTTACCTTGGTTCCAATGGCTGCAAACAACTCGACATCCTCAACAATGTCTTCAACCTGTTCAGCATCAACCTTGGCTACATGATCTCCACCCGGTGTCACATCCAGTGAAGTCTTCTCTAATGCCGAAGCAACTGGAGATGGTAGAGTAGCATCAACCTCCACCCGCTGCGATACTTCCTTGGTCTCTGTCCTCTCCACCTGCTGAGAGACGGTGGACTTCAACACTGAAGTCTCTCCAAATGTGACATGCCTACTCAACACGATCTTCTTGTTTTCGGGGTCCCACAACCTATAACCATTCCTTTTGACACTCAAAAACACAAACCTCTTTGCTCGCGGATTCACCTTGTCACTCTTGGCACTGAAGTAGGCCGGACTTCTAAACTCCCGCAGCAAACCATGAGCAGCTTTTCCAGACCAAATTTTCAATGGAGCTTTACCTCCTATCGCAGTCGATCTATTCATGAGATGCTAGCATACACAATCGCCTCAGCCCAAAACGATTTGTCTAATCCTACATTAGACAACAACCACCGAACCTTCTCTAGCAAGGAACGCTTTACTTCCTTAGCCAACCCATGTATACCTTTTGTGAAGTGAGTAACAATACCTTGTTCTGACCAAATCGTAGGAATTGGTTCATGTATCTTTCAACATTACCAATTTGCAGCTCCTTGATCTTCCTACTAATCTGCTTCTCCATTCTTCCTCTCCACTTCACCAACATATCTAGGGCTTCACTTCTTTGTCTCATGGGATATATCAAACAATGTCTAGATAAACTGTCAACAAAAGAGACAAAGTACTTGTGACCTCCAAGCGATGCAGTCTTAGCAGGTCCCTAAACACTTACGTGAACACAATCAAGAAGACCTTCTGAGCGGTGAGTACTAGTGCTGAATTTCACCTTCTTCTTGTCCAGAACGCTGTGTTCACCTTCCAACTTGCAGGTGCACCTTCCATTGATCCCTTCTTTGCAGGAGCTCGCAAAGACCTTTCACCTCCATGTCCGACCTTTACTGCCGACCTCTGTGCAACCATCATTGAAGAAGTAGAAGTCTCCACCTGACCTATAACTGTGTTACCCTTCAAGTAGTAGAGATTGTCCCGACGGACGCCCTTCATCACCACCATTAAGCCTTTGATCATCTTGAGAACACCATCTCGAATAGATATCACCAGACCCGATGCTTCCAAAGCACCAACAGAGATAAGATTCCTTTTGAGTTGAGGTACATACCTCACCTCCTTCAATTCTCGCACTATCCCATCATCTATCTTGATACGGACTGTACCCATCCCTTCTATATTGCACGGATGGTCATTCCCCATGACCGTGTAACATCCATCCAGCTTCTCAAAGCTAGAAAACCAGGCCTGTTCGGGCACACATGATAGGTAGCTCCGCTATCCAAGATCCACTCAGTATTATCAGAGTTACAAACAATAGGGGTAGTAACAGAGAGAGTGAATACCGATGAGTCCGAGTCTGATCCATCTGCCTGTGAAGTACTATCATGAGTACTGGCCACCTTTGCAAGATTTGTGTAACCCCCTGATCCCCGATGTACGTATCACAGTATCAGTACGCGATACGACGTACAAAATTGATTTGACCTCCATGGTAGTCCGATTGAGCCGATTTTAGTTTCAAAAATTAATTTCTAATATTTTAGATTTTTCAGGATTTTCTGGAATTTTTCTGGACTATTTTGGAAAATCTCCGTAGTCGGTGTCGACCGATACCGATAACCGGCTTTACGATTTTTATTTCACAAACGGAGTAGAATTTTGAGAATCCGCTTTCACCTTGTGTCTTAGACTCATATTATCTACCTTAGGGTATTTTTAGAGATTTTTTCTGAATTTATTGAAAATCGGGCCAAACCGGTGTCGCCGGTATCGGCGAGACACTCGGGATTTTTAATTTGCAAACCAGACTGAATTTCTGCATACCATTTTCATATTACGTCTCAGGATAATATTCTCTATTTTTGTAATTTTTAGGCACCGTTTGGAGCTGGTCGAATATTAGGCCAATATTATCATATTAAAATATTATTTTTTTAATCATTTTCTTTTCCCTTCTTTTACCTTCTCTTCTCCCTTTCTCTGGCCGATTCCTCCACCGCCATTACCACTCCCTTCTCTCTCTCCTCTTAATTTAAAAACCCCTTCCCCCTCTCTTTTAATTCTCTCTAAACCTCTCATCTCCCTCTATCTAAAATTCCCTCTCTCTATTTCCCCACTCTCTCTCTCTCTCTCTCTCTTCTCTCCTCTCTCTCTCTCTCTCTCTCTCTCTCTCTCTTCTCTCTCTCTCTCTCTCTCTCTCTCTCTCTCCCCCCTTAGGCGGCAGACCGCCGCCGGCCTTGCCGCCGGCGTGATGGTGCGCTCCGGTGGCCGGCGCGCCACCGGGCTCCGCCTCCGGCCACACGGCCGGTGGCCGGCCGCAGCGCCCCCCAGCCGGCGCACCACCACCGCCACCTACTGTTTTTCTTCTTCCACTTCTTTTTCTCTTCTTCTCCTCCCTTTTCCTGTTTTTCTTCTTCTTCTTTTTCTTTCTTTCCTCTCTCTCTCTCTCTCTCTCTCTCTCTCTCTCTCTCTCTCTCGGGTTCAACCGCCGCCGGCGGCTAAACCGCCGCTGGCGGGCAGCCTCACCGCCGGCCAGCGGGGCTGGCTGGCCAAAGCTTGCGCAGCAGCAACACTGCTGCTGCTGCCCCTTCCTATAGTGGGTTCGGGTATGAACCCGAACCCCATAAACCCTATTGGGTTAAAGTGAGACCCGTTAACCCTTTTACCCATTAATTTAAGTTTTGGGTTCGGGTTATTGGATCTAAACCCGACCCGTTAACTTCAGACCCGCATCCAAAACCATTACCAGTAATTTTACAAAAAACCCCCTACTTCTATTTATTAATTGCATTTAAATATTATTATTACATATTTAACCCTTTTTCTTATGATTTAGTGTTCGGACGATATCTGGAGCATCCGGACTCCGATGTGAACGATTCTGGATCCGTTGCGATCGTGGGAAAGAGAGCTATCTTTCCGTGGCTAGTTTTGAGTGTTTTTCTTTTATAAATTATATTTTACCATGTTTAGTGACATTGATTGATAGATCTTAATTATGGATAAAATACGGTGATTATGGATAAAATACGGTAATTATTACTTATTAACTTGTAATTATTAGAACCTCATTGTAATAGGAAGAACATATAATATTGTACGGTATTTCCTGATTTAATAGAAATATAGGTGATAATAATAACAATAAAGATTGAATAGACAACTCGGACACAATCATCATACCTGCACGGCCTCTAACACTCGGGCCACTATGTCACCATATCCTTGGACACTATTATGTCATGTATTGGATCACAGTTAGATAATTATCGTCACATGTATACTGATCCACGGTACTCGATGACACGACACTGTCACTAGATATGAATGCAGGACACAGGTATTGCATGCATTGGTATCATCATGACACGGATACTGTAAAGTCACGGGACATGGTATTATAGTATACACTGATTACTGTTATTACATGTACTCTCACAGAGATATTATACGGATTATTGCTACACATATATGGTCCACTGGTACACGGAGATACCACTTCACAGATTACTACATGTCAGATTATGATTATCATCATTACATGGATGCTCGGTACACAGTTATCTCATGGTTACACATCCCTGCTACAGATGCTCACTGCACGAGTGTACATGCATGTATGTTTCTATCTTTCTGTCATATGAATCACTATACACATATTACATGTATTATTGTTCCATGTTATCCCTGTATTCCTCTGATATGATTGTTCCCGTTACTGATATTCATATTCCGTTACTGGACATGAGAGCTGTTGATATGCGATATGTGGAATCCCACATCGATTGTGATATTGTTCCCGTTATATTGTTCCCGTTTCCAGTTATATTGTTCTATACTATCAACAGAGCTCAGGTCTAGTTATCATGTTACCCGTATCATGTACTGTATTTGTTCTTGTTACATTGTATACTTGACATATCAGATCATAAAGCTAACTTGGGTATGGGGGAGACTTGACGGTTGATTAGATCTTATCGGGTGATGTACTGGATCCATATTGTTCTCCCACTGCAGGGGACGGTAGTGCTACCTACCAATTTCTCCATGAGCTCTCGTTACTTGTTTCATGCTCCCCTCTTAGCGGAAGGCCCTGGTCTTAGCAGCCAGGGGTTTGTTTAAGGCCGTGATCCCGGGTATGCACGGGATACACCTACCCAATAAGAGCTCCTCGACCATGAGTTTCCAAGTAACATAATAAAACATTATACACAATAGTGACGTCGGGAACACTTGTTATTTGATCACTCTCTCGTTTGGATAATGGTACCCGTAGGCCATGTCCGGATGGGTTCGACTGGAGTGCGGGCTCCAGTATGAACTGCCAGTGGTATGGGACACTGGAAGAGATTGATTAAAATACCAGGTGGTACTGATTGCTACTATTGTATAAATTACATGACTTTGACATGATTTGCCCGATTCATGTTTAGTTGTACTTGTTATTGTTCCTGATCATTTATCCGATATTATGTTACATGTATACTTGTTACTTTGCCTGGTACATGTTACTCTTTCTGTGGTGGCATGCGACGCATGTTCTGCATTGCATCTATTCTGTTTTCTGTATACCTTGCAGACATCATTCCTGTATATGCACAACACAGTATTGTGATTATACTGCATATGCCCACCTGCATGTTCATATTACATATGCCCACCTGCCTGTTCACCTTTATCACGTCATCACTAGACAACAGAACGACTATAAACATGACCCGAAGATCACTGGTAGCGATGGTATTAAAAGATCACATGTTTATATATTTCTACTGCTTAGTATAGGATTATTCTATGGTATTACTGTACAACATCATGTATTCTATATTATTATCGTGCTTGTATTACTATTGTATCTATTACTGTCTCCTTCATTTTACCACTCACTAGGTCACTTTCTGACGACCCTGGGTTTGCATGCCCAGGTTAGAGATCTGAGTTACCATATCATCAGATAGTGCCTTGGATCACATAGGAGACTCTTCATCGAGATCATTCATAGGTATTGTTGTGTTTTATTTCTGTTATCATATTCCTCCCAGTTTTCCTATCTGTTATGATCACTCACCGCTTTCTGCAGGTATTCTTGTACTTATTTCATGCTGGAACTCATGTATATATGGCGGTTATTTATTGTACTGAGGCTTAGCGTACGTACGTGAGGGTTTTCCGCTCTGCGTATGTACGTCGCCATAGCGTCCCCGTACCTGCGGGATCGGGACGTTACATAGTGGTATCAGAGCCTAAGTTCACACCTGGTGTGGGTAACCACCTAGGGCAATACTCGGGCTCTTACCAACAGTACAAGCAGATTCAGATTCAAACTTGTCTGTATCTGAATGTGAGAATTCCAGCAACGAGTACAAGAATACCATGTCATTGACACTTCATTCCTTGACTCTTTTGGATTCCTTACTTACAGTTGTCAACCAGAATATCCGATTTCTTTCTCGTTTTCTTTGCATCTTATTGCTTCCAATCCGTTAGTGTTAGTTCACTACACTACTTCTCTATCCCGAGTTCCTTTTATATATCAGAGTGCGCAGCGGAAGTGTCGTGGACCCGTACATTTCAGCTTTGGGGTTGGAAATATTGTTCTCACACCTGATGTGAAATTTTGAGGACGAAATTTTTTGTAAGGTGGGGAGAAATGTAACCCCTGATCCCCGATGTACGTATCACAGTATCAGTACACGATACGACGTACAAAATTGATTTGACCTCCATGGTAGTCTGATTGAGCCGATTTCAGTTTCAAAATTTAATTTCTAATATTTTAGATTTTTCAGGATTTTCTGAAATTTTTCTGGACTATTTTGGAAGATCTCCGTAGTCGGTGTCGACCGATACCGATAACCGGCTTTACGATTTTTATTTCACAAACGGAGTAGAATTTTGAGAATCTGCTTTCACCTTGTGCCTTAAACTCGTATTATCTACTTTAGGGTATTTTTGAGAATTTTTCTAAATTTATCGAAAATCGGGCCAAACCGGTGTCGCCGGTATCGGCGAGACACTCCGGGATTTTTAATTTGCAAACCAGACTGAATTTCTGCAAACTATTTTCATATTACATCTCAATATAATATTCTCTATTTTTTGTAATTTTTAGGCACCGTTTGGAGCTGGTCAAATATTGGGCCAATATTATCATATTAAAATATTATTTTTTTATCATTTTCTTTTCCCTTCTTTTCCCTTCTCTTCTCCCTTTCTCTGGACGATTCCTCCACCGCCATTACCACTCCCTTCTCTCTCTCCTCTTAATTTAAAAACCCCTTCCCTTCTCTCTTTTAATTCTCTCTAAACCTCTCATCTCCCTCTCTCTAAAATTCCCTCTCTCTATTTCCCCACTCTCTCTCTCTCTTCCCCCCTTAGGCGGCAGACCGTCGCCGGCCTTGCCGCCGGCGTGATGGTGCGCTCCGGTGGCCGGTGCGCCACCGGGCTCCGCCTCCGGCCACGCGGCCGGTGGCCGGCCGCCGCGCCCCCCAGCCGGCGCACCACCACCACCACCTACTGTTTTTCTTCTTCCACTTCTTTTTCTCTTCTTCTCCTCCCTTTTCCTGTTTTTCTTCTTCTTCTTTTTCTTTCTTTTCCTTCTCTTCCCTCCCTCCCTCTCTCTCTCTCTCTCTCTCTCTCTCTCTCTCTCTCTCGGGCTCAACCGCCGCCGGCGGGCAGCCTCGCCGCCGGCAGCGGGGCTGGCCGGCTAAAGCTTGCGCAGCAGCAGCACTGCTGCTACTGCTGCCCCTTCCTATAGTGGGTTCGGGTGTGAACCCGAACCCCATAAACCCTATTGGGTTAAAGTGAGACCCGTTAACCCTTTTACCCATTAATTTAAGTTTTGGGTTCGGGTTATTGGATCTAAACCCGACCCGTTAACCTCAGACCCGCATCCAAAACCATTATCAGTAATTTTACAGAAAACCCCCTGCTTCTATTTATTAATTGCATTTAAATATTATTATTACATATTTAACCCTTTTTCTTATGATTTAGTGTTCGGACGATATCGGGAGCATCCGGACTCCGATGTGAACGATTCTGCATCCGTTGCGATCGTGAAAAAGAGAGCTATCTTCCCGTGGCTAGTTTGTGAGTGTTTTTTTTTATAAATTATATTTTACCATGTTTAGTGACATTGATTGATAGATCTTAATTATGGATAAAATACGGTGATTATGGATAAAATACGGTAATTATTACTTATTAACTTGTAATTATTGGAACCTCATTGTAATAGGAAGAACATATAATATTGTACGGTATTTCCTGATTTAATAGAAATATAGGTGATAATAATAACAATAAAGATTGAATAGACAACTCGGACACAATCATCATATCTGCACGACCTCTGACACTCGGGCCACTATGTCACCATATCCTTGGACACTATTATGTCATGTATTGGATCACAGTTAGATAATTATCGTCACATGTATATTGATCCACGGTACTCGATGACACGACACTGTCACTAGATATGAATGCAGGACACAGGTATTGCATGCATTGGTATCATCATGACACGGATACTGTAAAGTCACGGGACATGGTATTATAGTATACACTGATTACTGTTATTATATGTACTCTCACAGAGATATTATACGGATTATTGCTACACATATATGGTCCACTGGTACACGGAGATACCACTTCACAGATTACTACATGTTAGATTATGATTATCATCATTACATGGATGCTCGGTACACAGTTATCTCATGGTTACACATCCCTGCTACAGATGCTCACTGCACGAGTGTACATGCATATATTGTTTCTATCTTTCTGTCATATGAATCACTATACACATATTACATGTATTATTGTTCCATGTTATCCCTGTATTCCTCTGATATGATTGTTTCCAGTTACTAATATTGATATTCCCGTTACTGGACATGAGAGCTGTTGATATGCGATATGTGGAATCCCACATCGATTGTGATATTGTTCCCGTTATATTGTTCCCGTTATATTGTTCCCGTTTCCAGTTATATTGTTCTATGCTATCAACAGAGCTCAGGTCTAGTTATCATGTTACCCGTATCATGTACTGTATTTGTTCTTGTTACATTGTATACTTGACATATCAGATCATAAAGCTAACTTGGGTATGGGGGAGACTTGACGGTTGATTAGATCTTATCGGGTGATGTACTGGATCCATATTGTTCTCCCACTACAGGGGACGGTAGTGCTACCTACCAATTGCTCCATGAGCTCTCGTTACTTGTTTCATGCTCCCCTCTTAGTGGAGGGCCCTGGTCTTAGCAGCAAGGAGTTTGTTTAAGGCCGTGATCTCAGGTATGCACGGGATACACCTACCCGATAAGAGCTCCTCGACCATGAGTTTCCAAGTAACATAATAAAACATTATACACAATAGTGACGTCGGGAACACTTGTTATTTGATCACTCTCTCGTTTGGATAATGGTACTCGCAGGCCATGTCCGAATGGGTTCGACTGGAGTGCGGGCTCCAGTATGAACTGCCAGTGGTATGGGACACTGGAAGAGATTGATTAAAATCCGGTGGTACTGATTGCTACTATTGTATAAATTACATGACTTTGACATGATTTGCCTGATCCATGTTTAGTTGTACTTGTTATTGTTCCTGATCATTTATCCGATATTATGTTACATGTATACTTGTTACTTTGCCTGGTACATGTTACTCTTTCTGTGGTGGTATACGACACATGTTCTGCATTGCATCTATTCTGTTTTTTCTGTATACCTTGCAGACATCATTCCTGTTTATGCACAACACAGTATTGTGATTATATTGCATATGCCCACCTGTATGTTCATATTGCATATGCCCACCTTCCTGTTCACTTCTATCACGTCATCACTAGACAACAGAACGACTATAGACATGACCCGAAGATGACTGGTAGCGATGGTATTAAAAGATGACATGTTTATATATTTCTACTGCTTAGTATAGGATTATTCTATGGTATTGCTGTACAACATCATGTATTCTATATTATTATCGTGCTTGTATTACTATTGTATCTATTACTGTCTCCTTCATTTTACCACTCACTAGGTCGCTTTCTGACGACCCTGGGTTTGCATGCCCAGGTTGGAGATCTGAGTTACCATATCATCAGATAGTGCCTTGGATCACATAGGAGACTCTTCATCGAGATCATTCATAGGTATTGTTGTGTTTTATTTCTGTTATCATATTCCTCCCAGTTTTCCTATCTGTTATGATCACTCACCGCTTTCTGCAGGTATTCTTGTACTTATTTCATGCTGGAACTCATGTATATATGGCGGTTATTTATTGTACTGAGGCTTAGCGTACGTACGTGAGGGTTTTCCGCTCTGCGTATGTACGTCGCCATAGCGTCCCCGTACCTGCGAGATCGGGGCGTTACAATTTGCCTCAGTCTTAGACTCCACCTTCTTACCTTTCGCCTTCGGGCATTCAGCTTTTCAGTGTCCTACTTCCTTGCACAAGGCACACTGATTCTTCTTCAGATTTCTGAAGCCTGATCTGGACTTTAATCTCCCCGATCGTCTCTTCCCTTCCTATTGGAACTTCTGCCTCTTACCTCCAATGCCTCTGCTTTTGTGCTTCCCGAAGAAGACAGTCGGTCCTATCTCCTTACTTCATAACTCACAAGTGCAGCAGACACCTCATCGTAGTTAAGGGATTGTCTACCATTGAGAAAAGTAAGAGTAAAGGCCTCATACTCTTCCCTAGGAAGAGAGTTCAAAAGAATTACCGCCTTATCCTCTTCACTAGTCTCCACATCCACATTAACTAGATCCGTAAGAAGCTTCGCATACCGGTTCAAGTGTTCGTTGACGGAGCATCCTCTTTGCATCTGAAACCCATAGAGCTTACTCTTCAACTGCAATCGCGATTCTATACTCTTCGTCAGATACTTTCTTTTAGGATCTCCCACAGCTGCCTTGCAGATGTCTCATGCAACACCTAATACTTGATGTCTTGTGTCAGACAAGACCTGATCAAACCGCACACCGATCGGTTCATCTTGTCCCAATCTTCTTCCGTTGTTGATGCGTGCTTCTTCTCCAACCGTAGAGTGTCTTCGAGGTTTGATGCCGTCAGCGCATCCATAACCTCACACCTTCACATGCCAAAGTTGTTCGTCCCGTTGAACTTCACCACATCAATCCTTAGATGTGGATACATGGATTTCACCGATGTGCTTTTTCCAGCCATCTTCTCAACTGATTCCTCAAACCAATGTGGAAACAAACGGAGTTAGATAAAATAAACTAGATAAAGACAGGATCTTTACCTCCACGCGAAACCCTCGAAGAGTTTCTGAAGCAATCTACTCCACCAACTTGATTCCTAGAGCAATCTTCACATTGTTTTGAGATCGACACACGATCCCACAAACAGTCCCAAAGTCGCTCCGAGATCAACACACGATCTTGTTTTCCATTGATTTGCAAAGGGGAAAACTTATAAAAAAGAAAAGAGTCGAGGAGCTAAATTACAAGTAACACAAAAGATTACAAGTAGATCTCCTCGGAGATTCTGGAGAAGTGTGCTGGTAGGAGTCTGGTCAGCGCGCGACCACTTTGTCCCTTTGACGATACGAGCGATGAGATTCCCTTCTCGCCTGGTTCGGGGAATCGGAGAACAGAAGGTTGGTAGAACCCTCTTATTTCTTCTCAAAACCACCCTCTCTTAGGAATTCCTTCTCGCCTGGTTCTGAAGATTCCATGGGAGGAAGGAAGGTATTAGGGTATCAGCACCCTGATTAGAGAAGCAGTTCTCTAAAGTCTCTGAATTATTGGAAGCAAGAGAATAGATCTCTGTTTAGCCTCTCTCTGTGCGCACGGTCGTCTGTACGTCCTTGCATGTACGTCTCTTCTTCTCGAGAGATTCCTCTCCTTGTGCCTCTGGTAGGCTATTTATAGGGAGAGCAGGAGGTATAATTGTCCCTTGAAAATCTGGAAACAGATTGAATCAAATCTGTTCAAATCTGGAAAGTAGCCTTGCTGCGTGGCTAGAATCAGCTTCTGCGAAGATAGAAGTAGCAGGTTGCATTGATCCTCTGTACGCGCCGGAAAAGAGAGAAGCGGAAATGCTGTAAAAATTTTCCTTGAATCAGATGAAAAGATTACAACAAAAACAACTTTTCCTTCCAGTTACAAGGGAGGGAGGATGTTGAATCTTGAATCCCCCCTTTGTTTAATGCTGGGTTCTTCGTGTGGCAGTGGAGAGTGAATCTTGTTCTCCATTGACCGGATGACCGTCGGGATCGTCAGGGATCTTCTCTTCGGCTGGTAGAAAGAGTAGCACAGCTCTTGTCTACCAAAACTCTCAAAGAGAAGGTAGGCAAAGAGTAGCTTGTACGCAGCAAGCTTGACGAAGAGTTGAGCTCTCTCCTGTCTCTGTCTTGTCATCTGATTGCCTTCTGCATTCTAATTTTCTTCTGATCTCCAATTGCCCGTCGCTTGCCGATCGCCAATTGCCACCCTCCCGACCTCATAGCAAACGAGGCTATTTATAGAGGTCCTAGGGGGTGAACGTG
Organism: Agave tequilana; assembly: GCA_038442645.1. Lineage (NCBI taxonomy): Eukaryota > Viridiplantae > Streptophyta > Magnoliopsida > Asparagales > Asparagaceae > Agave > Agave tequilana. The sequence continues at coordinate 111,761 of JAVJIF010025285.1, read as the reverse complement.
CCCCCTAAAAATGCTCCACGATGAGGGGCTGACCTCCCCGCTATGTGGGCGGCGACTGGCCCCATAACCAGGGCGGTTATAAATGAGACGCGGGTTTCAGCCCACGCGCCTTGAGGTTGAGGCGCGGGTGTTGAGCCCACGCGCCTTGAGGTTGAGGCGCGGGTGTTGAACCCACGCGCCTTGAGGTTGAGGCGCGGGTCTCGAGCCCAAGCGCCTTGAGGCTGAGGCGCGGGTGTCGAGCCCACGCGCCTTGATGCTGAGACGCGGGTGTCGAGCCCACGCGCCTTGATGTTGAGACGCGGGTGTCGAGCCCACGCGCCTTGATGCTGAGACGCGGGTGTCGAGCCCACGCGCCTTGATGTTGAGACGCGGGTGTCGAGCCCACGCGCCTTGATGCTGAGACGCGGGTGTCGAGCCTACGCGTCTAGAACTTAAAAACTCTGCTTTTTAATGGCTTGTCTTCTAGTGATTTTAAACAGCCTACAGAACCCCCTCCAAAGTTTTCGATATTCCGCAGTTAACTGGGACGGATTTCGAAATACTTTGGACTTTAGCTGAATTCACCTCTATGACTGGACTGTTAATGCTCTGGGTTTGATCTTATCTGGAGTTGGTCTTCGTGAGTGTACTGTTGAATTCTTTGAGGCCACCAGAGTTGATCGTGTTGAGTGTCTAGATACACAGTCTAAACCTCCCCGATTGCTTTTAGTCTGTCATGGACGCGCTTTAAGCCAAGAGTAGATGATCGTCTGCTTGTGCTAGTGTACTGTTGAAACTGATTTGCAGAAGTAAGGACTGAACGCCAGTTCTTTTTGAAGAGCAGAGATAGTACTGCTTTAAAGACGCGACTTTCATGGGGTGCGTCTTTTGGAAATGGAAACGCGACTGATATTCCATAAAGCAGACGCGATGTTCAGCCGGGCTGGAAAGACGCGAACTTCTTAGAGAGACGCGACTTTTTGAATGTATTTATGGCGGTGATGACGGGGCATGTCCATCGAAGAGACGCGACCGTCGGGTGCGAATTCGTGCCATGTCATAATTGCACTGCCAGTTGGCCTGGGGATTTGATGGAAACACTGTTGATGGTGTAGTATTAACCTAACAATATTTTTAGGTAGACTTGTTATTCTGTTAAAGTGAATAACAAGTGAGACTAGACTCGTGGGGAATCTAGGAAAGTTTGTTACCGTTAGAGGTGTGATATTAACTTAACGGGTTGAAAGTGGTCTTGTCAGAAGTGTAATGTTAACTTGACAAGGATGTGAGTCAGAGGTGTGATATTAACTTAACTCAGAAGTGTCACTGTCATAGGTGTAATGTTTAACTTGACTGTGAGGGTAATGCTAGAGGTGTAATGTTGAACTTGGCATTGGTCATCTCGGCTTGTATCAGGAAGTCCGAGGGAAAGTCATGCCATAGGTGTATTGTTTAACTTAGCAATGACTTGATGTTAGAGGTGTAATGTTAACTTAGCATCATCTATTTCAGCTTCGATATGGAAGTCTGAAGAAAAGTGACTGTCAGAGGTGTAATATTAAAGCTGACAGAAACCTGATTACTGTTTAGAGGTGTGGTGTTAAACTTTAACAGTAATTTGTCAGAGGTGTAGTATTAACTTGACAAAGATTGACTCATGATAAGAGCAATTTGAGGACCTGTCATTCTATTGGTTAGAATTGACAAGTGAAAATTTGAAGTGCCAGAGGTATAGTGTTAACTTGGCAAATTTGAAAGTTTGATACTCCGTGTAGAGTTGAGAAACAAAATTTATACTCGATAAGGAATATTGAAAAGTTTCCATTACCAGAGGTATAGTGTTAACTTAGTAACGGTTGTATTTTGTAGACCTACCATTCTGTGGATGAGAATTGGTAAGGGATTTTGGAGGAAAGAGTGGAGCCAAGTCCACTTAGGATTTTTAGCAAACCCTTAACTATCAACGGATTTGAGGTGCCTTTACCAACTACCGTTTGAGTTGGGTTAGCCATGCTATTCCCCTCAGCATGATGAGTTGTCGAAGACTTATGTTGGGCTTAGAAGCCAACATTTTCCTCTATCCTTAGCCGTCGGGGGCGTCGGATGTTATAATGAAGAAATTCTTCTTACTTTGATCAGAGGTGTACTTTTAACTTGATCAGCGGAAGAATACCATCTAAGGATAGTATTTTTTCAGGAACCTGCCATTGATCGGCATCATGAGTGTATCGCCATTTGAGGTTATGAGGCGATATGACCCATTCGAGTAGACTGACTCTACTACAAATGGTCCTTCCCATTTGGGTTGGAATTTTTCTTTTGTCTTGTGCGTCATTACCATGGGTCTTCTGACGGCTAAGACAAGATCGCCTTTTTTGAAAGTTCGCATTTTAACTTTCTTGTTGAAGGCTCTGGTAATTCGAGTCTGGTAGAGCTCGATTTGCTGTTGGGCCTGCAGACGCTTATCGTCTAAGGCTTCCAATTCTTGGAGTCGCTGTCGATGCTTCTCCTCGGTTGTCATCTCCGCTGTCAAGGCGACGCGTAGAGATGGAATTTGGATTTCCAGTGGGAGCACGGCTTCGCATCCGTATACCAAAGAAAACGGCGTGGCTTTAGTTGGGGTTCGCACAGTTGTGCGATAGGCCCATAAGCATTCACCCAGTGTGTCGTCCCAGTCTCGTTGACTTTTCGAGACGAACTTCTTGAGAAGCTTGCCAATAGTCTTGTTGAAAGCTTATGCGAGGCCATTAGCGGCAGGATAGTATGCCGTTGAGGACACACTCTGGATTCTGAACTTAGCGCAGAATCTTTGGAAAGCCTGGCTGATGAACTGAGGTCTATTGTCATGGACAATTCGCCGAGGTACACCGAAACGGTAAATAACGTGATGTTTCACGAACTTGATCACGTTAGACGATTTTACCTCCTTCAAAGGGATGGCTTCGGCCCATTTAGAGAAGTAATCGGTTATTGCCAAAATAAACCGATGTCCTTTTGATGATGGTGGGCTGATAGGGCCAACCACATCCATCCCCCACATTTCAAATGGCCAGGTAGAGGTTGTAGAGTGGAGATACCCTGGTGCTTGATGGATTAAATCGCCATGCACTTGGCAAGCGTGGCATCTTTTAGCATAGCTGATGGCGTCGGCAACCATCTTGGGCCAATAGTAACCCAATCTTTGGAGTCGATGTGCCAGTTTTGGGCCAGGTTGGTGGGCTCCACACATACCGTCGTGGGCTTCTCTCAATACCTCTTGGGCTTCTTTTGGTGAAAGGCACCGGAGTAAGATCCCGTCATGCGATCGACGATACAATGTTCGCGTAATCGCATTATAATAGAATTTGGGGGCTTTCTTTCGAATGGCAGCCGCCTCTTTGGTGTCTTCAGGGAGAATGTCGTATAAGACGAAATCAATGTAGGGGGATCGCCAGTCTTTAAGCTCTGGACCGGTTGACAATTCCAGTGCTTCTTTGCCTTGACAATCTCCCTTTGACTCCTGATAGCCCTCGAGAGCATTTCTCGGGCAATACAGGTCGTGGCTGTAGACGAATATCTTCTCCATTGCTCCGGCTGGAAGAGCTAAGGAGGCCGCGAGGGATGCGAGTGCATCCGCGTGCGCATTTTGCGTGCGCGGTACATGGTCGATGTAGAAGCTTGTAAATCCCTCGGCCATGCGGATAGTTGCGTTGTGGTAGGGTACTAGGTCCTCATGTCTGACTTCGTACTCCCCGCGAACTTGGCTGACGATGAGTTTAGAGTCGCCGTATGCCTCGAGATTTTTAACGCCAATCTCATCGGCGAATTGCATCCCAATCAAAAGAGCGTTGTACTCCGCCACATTGTTGGAACAAGGCTCAGTTAATGAGACAGCTCGGGGAATCACATAATTTTGTGGGGATACGAGTACTACTCCTACCCCCGCTACTACGTGTCCCTTTGGGCTTGTTCTTGATGCACCGTCGAAGAAAAGTTGCCATACTTGACTTTCGAACGATGTCTGAGTCAGGCAGACTTCAGCAACTTCATCTGGGAGATCCTCGTAGACTTTGGCTGCCCTCGGATCTAGGTGCTTGGTTAGGAAATCCGCCACTGCTTGTCCCTTAATGGCCTTTTGTGGTAAAAAGTGCATCTCATATTGGGAGAGCAATATGGCCCATTTTGCCAGCCGGCCGTTTAATGATGAAGGCTTAGTCATAAGTAACCTCAGGGGGTTGACTTTTGATATGACGTTTATAGTTTGGCCTACCAGATAGTGCCGCATTTTCTGAATAGCGAACACTAATGCCAAACATTCCTTCTCGATCGGGTTATACCGATGTTCGGCTCCGATCATTGTTCTACTCAGATAGTAGATTGCTTGCTCTCGTCCTTGGTCGTCGTTCTGAGCTAGTAGAGCTCCCAAAGAATGATCCATTGCTCGAACGTATACTAGGAAAGGCTTCCCGGATACCGGAGCTGCAAGGACTGGTGGTTGGGTGAGGTATTGCTTGATTTCCTCGAACGCTTGTTGGCAAGCGTCATCCCAAATGAATGAGACACCCTTTTTCATTAACTTAGCGAAGGGTTGGCATCTTCCGGAGAGATTTGAGATAAACCTGCGGATGTACGCCAATCGTCCTTGCAATCCCCTGAGTTCTTTGAGATTTCTCGGGGGTTGCATCTCCTGGATAGCGCGGACCTTTTCCGGGTCCAAGTGAATTCCAGTGGATGTTACAATAAATCCTAAGAATTTGCCACTGGCCACCCCCAGGAAGGACTTTGTGGGATTCATCTTTAATTGATGAGCCCGCATGATGTCGAAGACCACCTTCAGGTCCGCTATGTGATCACCTTTAGTGCGGCTCTTTACCGCGATGTCATCAACATAACATTCTACCGTTTTGCGTATTTGCTGATGGAAAATGGCGTTCATGGCCCTTTGGTATGTTGCCCCTGCATTTTTCAGTCCGAAGGGCATGACGGTGTAGCAATATACCCCTAGAGGTGTCCTGAAAGAGGTATGCTTTTCGTCATCAGGATACATTTTGATTTGATTGTATCCTGAGAATCCATCCATGAAGGACATTCGTTCGAATCCACAAGTATTGTCAATCATGACATCTGTGATCGGCAATGGGAATTCGTCCTTGGGGCAAGCCTCGTTTAGATCGCGAAAGTCGATGCAGATCCGGATCTTCCCGTTCTTCTTGGCAACGGGGACGATGTTGGCTACCCAGTCGGGATGTTGTTCTTCCCTGATGAAGCCAAAATCAATAAGTTTTCTGACTTCTGATTGAATTGCCTCCATTATCTTGGACGGAACCGTCGCTGCTGTTGTTTGACAGGTTTTGTGTCCGAATTGATGTTGAGGCGATGCATAGCCACCTGAGGATCGAGTCCTGGCATGTCCTCATAATTCCAGGCAAAGACGTCTATAAATTCTTGTACAAGAGATATTAGATCCTTCTTCTCCGAAGGTGACATGCCGTCACTTATGAAGATGGGCTTAGGGTTAGCCTCATCTCCTAGGTTGATCTGAACAACCTTGTCTTCTGTGGGTGGCTCGCGCTGTTCAAAGCGAGTGTCCCAAAGAGCATTTAAATGTTTGATCCAAGGATCTGTATCAAATTGGATTATTTCTTCATTTCCATCTTCCAGGTGGCTTGTCGAAACCATGTTCACTGAAAGTTCCTTGAAGATGTTGCTGACACTGACATCTGACTCCCAAGATGATGTGTCTGATGAGTAATCGTTGCTCAATAATTCTTGAGAATCGGAGGCTGATGGGACCGGAGTTGATACATAGCCCAACCCCCGGCGCGTCCGATGATAATAATCGGGGGCCTTCCCTTTCGGCACAAAGGATCGAAGCAGCGTCCTCCTTCCTTTGCCGAAGTTCAACCCGGGTCTGTTGGTTAGGTCGTACCCATGCATCTCATCATTTTGAGTGCTTTTGGTTCATAATGACCGAACTGAGGGGATTCCTCCTCACTTTTTGAGTCTTCGCAGGGCATTGGCTCAGACGAGATTCGCCAAAAAGAATTGGTTTTTGGCCTTTTCGTCTTGCTGGAACCATAAATATAGATTCTTGCGCATGACTTGGTGGAGAGTGGAGGGAACGATGGAGTTGCGGTGAATCCACGGTCGTCCCAGTAATAGATTGTGGGAAGTGTCGGCGTCGATGATGTGGCATGTCACTTCCGACTTGAGGCTTCCAATCTGACATTTGAGCTTGATTTTCCCCATCGGACGGGTCTGGTTGGCATTGAACCCATAGATAGTTGTCTGAGTAGGGCTCAAACGATAAGTAGGAATGCCCAGATGTTGCATGACCCGGCGAGGCATGATGCTCAATGCGGACCCTGGATCTACCTGAATGCGGTTCACCTCAGACGATCCGATATACCCTGTGAAATACAGGGGTCGATCATGCTTCCCTTTAACCTGCATGTCACTTGCTGTGAAGGTAATGCATGGAGCGTTTGGGGAGGCATGGAGGCAATCCTCTACATCTTCCTCCTTCGGCACCTGGGTCATGAAGACCTCGGCATTTGCCAGAGCTTCTTGTAGAGCTTCTCTGGTCGACTTTGACAGCCTAAGAAGCTCATACAAGGTAATCCGTGCCGGAATGTTGGCCAATTGAGCCAGGACATCAAAGCAGTAAGGCGCCGTAGATCCTTCCGCGATGCCCTTTTGAAGGGCTCGAGAAAATCGAGTCTCCTTCTGTTTCTCCACAGGTTGTTTTGTGGAGGGCTTAGTTGGCTCTGCAGCTGGTTGTGGAGGGGTTGCCGCCGTTTCGCCATACTGCTTCAAGTAGGGCTGTCCCGAACGGGTTCCCGCCATCGATTGGTTGGGCTCCGCGGCCAAGACAATTGTTTCCTCCTCTGAGTCGGTTAACGAGGGAACATCAATCTCGGCTTCTCGAGAGGAGGCACGCACCACATTGCAGGATGAGGCCTTTGCCTTGCCTTTGAATTTCCTGTTGGTCACAGTAGTCCATTGCTGCTCATTGACAAGGTCAGGGTGGACCCACATGATTTCCCCTTGAGGTGTAGGGACGGGTGCCAAACCTTTCGCTTGCTGCTGGTGAGGGTCTGTGTTGACCACTCTCAGCTCTCCTCTTGGAATAGGGGCCACCCCCGCAGGCGTTGGGGGTTGTCTTCCGAACTGGAGAACTGACGTCATATTAGCCGTCACCTTCTTCTGCTCTGGTCGGAGCTTTAACACCTCTGCGTCAATCAGAGCTTGAAGGATATCCTTGAAGACATAGCAGCTTCTGGTAGGGTGCCCCAGCATCCTGTGGTACAAGCAATAGGTGGGATTGTCGATCTTGCCGACTTCCTCGGGGCGCCTAGCTTCAGGGAGCTTCAGTCGGTTGCTCTTGTTGAGTAGTTTAAAGAGTGAATCGACATGTTCCTCCTTGAAGGAATATTGCTTGTTGGCGCGAGGCTGACTTGAAGAGCCACTCGCCTTGCCTGATTGAGGTTTGACGGGAGACTTGGTCTCCGTTGCCAAATTAGCCTTCCGCTTTGTTTGGAGGGATGTGTCCAGCGCACGCCTTGTCGACCTTTCCGGCCTAGGCTTACCTTCCTCCGCTCTGACGCGGGCGACAATCTCCTCAGCCTGTTCACCTTGTTGGACTAATTGCTTCCAGGTGCGGCTTTCAGCAACTCCTATTTGAGCAAGGAGTGAGGTTTGGAGATTGTGGCGGCATGTTTCCACCAGGGTAGCCTGGGTCATACCGCTTGGATACCGGAGTGCCACGTTCCGAAACCTTTCCACGAAAGATTTGACGGACTCCCCTTTTCGCTGTTTGGTAGCCAAAAGGGTGGGCATCGTGACTTCGGAGTCATCCTCGAAGAAGCGCGTTAAAAGAGCTTCTCCAAATCGCCCCAGTACTTAATGGAACCTTCTGGGAGCTTCATGAACCATTCAAAGGCCAACCCTTTCAGGGTGCCGATGAACAGGCGCGCCAGGATAGCATCATTATCTACTACATTCTCAGTTTGGGATTTAAAGTAGTAGACATGCTGATTGGGTGACCCCTTCCCATCAAAGGCATGGAGAGTTGGAGCTTTGAACTTGGGCGGGTACGGAACCAAGTCCCATTCAGCCGGGTAGGGCCGGGCCACTCCTGCTTCTTGGAGGTCTTTGCGATTGGAAAGGGCCTCGAGGCGTCGCTCCAGTTGACTCATTCTTTTAGCATGAGCCTTCCCCGAATCTTGGTCGCCCTTTACTTGCGACGAGGACTTGGACCAGCCGGAAGTAGATCGTCGCGTCTCCTCAGAAGGTTCGGAAGATGAGCTTTCTCCCTTTCTCCCTTTGCCCTTTGACTTTTTAGGAGGAGACCTCCTCCTGTCTTCGAGCAGCTGTGCAATCGCCTGCTTGAGGGAGTTGATAGATTCCTGCTGAGAAAGAATCATATCCATTTGTGCCTTCTGGATCTGCTCTAAACGTTTAGCCGTCTCCTCAGGAGTGCCTGTCATGTAGGCAGAGGTCTCCTTCTCGACGGAAGAGTTCGAAGCCCTTGATTCCTCTACGGCGGAGTGAGAATCATTCATTTTAATGCCATGGGCTAAGGCATTATAGTCAATTGGGGGAATGGCCCCAGTCCGGGTGCGAGTGCGTTGATACACCCCTTCCGGTTCAGAGTCAGACTCATCTGAGCTGACTGCAGGTTGTTTTCCTTGCTCCTGCTTGTCATATTCGCAGTGAGCTCCGGGTACTCAACGTCAGAGAAGGTTCTCCTTCTGTGGGAGCGTCTTCTTTTAGCTGACGGAGGAATCAGGGTCAGCTGTCTGACTAAAGACTGCTGGTGTGCGCCTGATCCGCAACGGCATCAGAGAGCATATGGATGAGCCGTTGGCAGCAACACGACGAAGTGGCCTGATTGGCACTTCTTTTCTTCGTCAAGTAATCCCTCAAATCCATGGGAGGGGGATTGAAAAGATTAGCCTCACAACGTCGAAGACGGGAGGCATCCATGTGCTGTACAGCCTGGACGCAGGCTTCAGGGACGCAGTTCTCGCGCCGCAGCTGTTCAGCGCGCGTCTGGCGTCTCTGTTGGGACAAGACGCGCCTGTCGTGTTGCTGCTTGGTGTGTCGGGGTAGAGACACTTGAGAGAGGATGGGCTGCTGGGCCCCACGCCTATGGGCGCGTGCCTCTTGTGCTTGACGAGGCACAGAGGCTTCACCTTGGCGTTTGGTGAGTTGGTCCTCAGAGGACCTAACTTGGGGAATCTCGCGTTTGGGCTGCCAAACGCGGACTTCGCGGGGCGCGAGCAAGGCGCCAGTTTGTATGCTGCGTCCAGCCTCAGTCAGACAACCAGAGGTTCCAACTTGCAGCTGGCGCGCGCGTCTCCTCTATCGACGCTCAGCGTTCCGATTGCGTCGCGGAGGTGGAGAGAGACCAACAACATCCTGATGCTGAACATCAGAGATTTTAACCACGCGGGTCTCCTGAGAGACGCTGACGCGGGTGTTCTGTGCGACGCGGTTGGTCGCAAAGGCAGTTGTGCCTGGGGCCACGCGGGCCTTCTGAGAGGCGTCGGCGCGTGCACCTTGCTTGGCACAGTTGGCAGCAGGGGCGCCCGAGAGAGCCACAGATCGGGCTTCGGGGCCATTCCCTGTCGAGACCCGGCGGCAGACGCGGGTCTTTGGGCTCTTGGAGCCGGAAGAGAGAAACTCTTCGTACTTCGCCTGGTCGAACTCGACAATGAGCGATTCGACCATCTTCCCCTTACGGAGGACGTCATCCTGCGCCACGATTTGCTCATCAGTGACAAATGTAGTCCCCAGCGGAGTCGCCATCTCTTGTACGCGCCGGAAAAGAGAGAAGCGGAAATGCTGTAAAAATTTTCCTTGAATCAGATGAAAAGATTACAACAAAAATAATTTTCCTTCCAGTTACAAGGGAGGGAGGATGTTGAATCTTGAATCCCCCTTTGTTTAATGCTGGGTTCTTCGTGTGACGGTGGAGAGTGAATCTTGTTCTCCGTTGACCGGATGACCGTCGGGATCGTCAGGGATCTTCTCTTCGGCTGGTAGAAAGAGTAGCACAGCTCTTGTCTACCAAAACTCTCAAAGAGAAGGTAGGCAAAGAGTAGCTTGTACGCAGCAAGCTTGACGAAGAGTTGAGCTCTCTCCTTTTTTGTCTTGTCGTCTGATTGCCTTCTGCCTTCTAATTTTCTTCTGATCTCCAATTGCCCGTCGCTTGCCGATCGCCAATTGCCACCCTCCCGACCTCATAACAAACGAGGCTATTTATAGAGGTCCTAGGGGGTGAACGTGCCCCCTAAAAATGCTCCACGATGAGGGGCTGACCTTCCCGCTATGTGAGCGGCGACTGGCCCATAACCAGGGCGGTTATAACTGAGACGCGGGTTTCAGCCCACGCGCCTTGAGGTTGAGGCGCGGGTGTTGAGCCCACGCGCCTTGAGGTTGAGGTGCGGGTGTTGAGCCCACGCGCCTTGAGGTTGAGGCGCGGGTGTCGAGCCCACGCGCCTTGATGCTGAGACGCGGGTGTCGAGCCCACGCGCCTTGATGCTGAGACGCGGGTGTCGAGCCTACGCGTCTAGAACTTGAAAACTCTGCTTTTTAATGGCTTGTCTTCTAGTGATTTTTAGACAGCCTACATCCTCCTGATCTGTTTTGATTCTTTCCATATAATTAGAAGATTTTCCTTAATCCTCTTACTCGTTTTAGGAGAGTCAAGAGATTATGGCAATCAATTACCAAATTTGATGTCAGATTTGATCTTGATTAGTTTTGGTCTTGATCTTGAATTGATTTGATCTCATCTGGAGATTTAATTGGTCAAAGGTTGACCATAATGGACCCGCAGCGGAGCTACGGCGTCGAGCTCACAGCGGAGCTGGGAGAAGCATCTGGCGAAGTCAGAAGAAAGCTGTTCAGCGGAGCTAGATAACATCTGTGGTGAAGCTACCGAACATCCTTCTGCGCGGTTGCGTGTGGCTTCGAGCGAAGCTAACTCTCTGCGGAGTTAACTTGAGCACTTCAGGCGAAGCTGTAAGTTAGCTTCCTGATGGAGCTTTGAACGGCTCCAAGGCAAAGTTGGGCAATCTTAACCTCTCAGGCGAGGCTATCCATTTGGGCTCATGTGATGCTAAGTGTTGATCTAACCTAGCATCTTAGACCTGCTGAGGTCTGTTCAAAGACAATCTGAGCTCACTGTCTGCTTCACTGGATCAGTAGAGTCTAAGTTGCTGCTTTGTCCCTCGGAGATGGGTGAAAACTTGGTCATCAGCTTGTCTGTCACTTGTTTTTTGTAAATGTCAACAAGTTTAGACATTGTTCAGGCCAATAAGAATCTTGTTTTTTTTTAAAGTGTCAACAGATCTCCGCCAAACAGCTACTGATGCCCTTGAATCAACAAGATGATCCCACGTCGAACCTGAGATGCTCTGATACTACTTGTTGTGCCCCCAAACACCCACTCGTTGTGTGCGGTGGTTTCGTGAAAGAAGAGACACAACAACCACCACTTGATCTTGAAGAATCCGCCCACCTGGCGGAGACTCGATTCAGCCGGAGAAATAATCAACGCAGTAGGAACAACCACCAATAGAGCAAAGCAATCAACGCACAAATTTAACGAGGTTTGACAAACGTGCCTACGTCCTCGGGGCAAGGGAGAGAGAGACTTTATTGATTCAACAATCAATACAACTATTACAAGAGAGAATTCTTGAGGGAGGCAAGGGATTTCTCTTATGGATTTCTAGGGATTTCAGGGATACAATACATGAGGCCTCTAGCCTCTATTTATAGCCACAGAGTCCCTGGATTTATGGAAACCCAGGTTGGATTCAATCTCAATCAGAAAAGTAATTCGAATCCTAAAAAGAAACTCCAGCCGCGTCTGTCGATCGACTGGCCGGTCGACCGACCCATGCCACGGTCAACCGGCCCGGTCGACCACGCCTACCCGAGAGTGAGGCCACTTCAGTCGGTCGACTGGGGCCGGTCAACCGCTCCAACCCGTGCACGCCCGTGCACGCCGGTCGACCGGGCCGGTCAACCGGCTTCCTCCACCGGTCGACCGGGACATCGACTGGGAGCACAAATTGCCTGCTCCATGCGCCATTCCTTGTTCCATTATTGTCCGTTCTCTGTGCTATCTTCTTCCATCTCCTCCATCTCCTCTATCTCCTCTCTCCCATAAAATTTTGCTCTCAATGATAAAAGGAAAGAGTCATGCATGTTTTTTCAGTGAATGGGAGGGACTCCATCTCACCAATTATTATTAGAAAGAGAATTGCATGTTCTCAATTAATAAGGAAAAATTATTTGATTGAAAGTGTCTTAATAAAGACAATCTTTACAATTAAGGGTTGCCAAATTCTTGGGGTTTTGGCCCAAAAAATGGTGCTTCCAACTCAACGCGAGTTGGAAAACAAAGATGTTGGATTCAAATTCAAATGATAAGTTTCGGAGCTATTAAAATTAATTTAAGCTAGCTATAGATGAGCTATAATTAGCTAACTAGTACGACTCTCTTTGAAGTGGACATGATAACGATATACGCACGGATTCTGTGTGTAGAAATATGACCTATTATTGATGTGTATATGTGTTGATTTAGATGCATTGCCCTCTTTATATTATTTGTTTATTTATTTATTATACTTACCAGGAAAAAAGGAAAATTTATTTCTAGCCCCCCTAAGAAATAGTGTAGGCGATTACTTGCATGCGTGTGCGTTCTTCTACTTGTAATACTGGATTATTGTGGATTGGTTGACTTTTCATGATCGTTAGCCTCCAGGTTTTTCGTAGCCTTCGAGCTTAAACCCGCAGGGTGTATCTAGCTTCATCGGGAGGCGAGCTTAGCGCTTTACAGCTAAACTCGTATGAGCGTAGCTTCGCCGCATGCGTACCAAGGTGTTCATACACCCGCTTTACTGTGTGCGTCTAGCTTCGTGCGAGCGTGACTTCGTTACGAGTGTTAACATAGTGTTCATACGCTCGCTTCACCGTGTGCGTCTAGTTTCGTCACAAGCGTGACTTCATCGTGATCGTTAGCAGAGTGTTCATACGCTTGCTATGTCACGAGCGTTAGTCTTGCCGAACGCGTTAGCATCTAGAGTTGCACGCTAGCTCCACTAAGAGCTAAGCTCTGTCGTGGGTCGAGCGTACTGCTGACACGGCTTAATTTCGCTCCAGTTTAACTAGCCCCATCTGGATATTTAATCTTATAATTAATTATTATTATTATGATAGTTGTAAAGAGTTTGAAATATTTCTTTACTCTGTTTTCTTGTACTAGGTCGCGTGTCCGGTTGCTTATTGTATTATGATTTGTACTTTTATGTATTGTTATACTCCTGGTACTATAACACCTGACTTGTCATTTGCCTGGTTCCTGTATTATATTACTTGACATTCCAGTTATCAGTACTCACCGGCTGCCGACATACAAGCGAGGGTCAAGTGCCACAAATGTAGGTTCTCTAAAAATTACTGAAGATAAAGCATTAAAATGTGGGTCTCATGCCAAAATGCGAGGATCGCGTTTCTACTCCAAACGTAGATCTTACGTTTCATCAACAAACGTAAAGGTTGCATTGCTTCTTCAAACGCAGGTCTCATGCCAAAGGTAAGGGTCGCATTTCAACCCCAAACATAGATCTTACGCTTCATCAACAAATGCAAGGGTTGCGTTGCTTCTTCAAGCGCGGACTTCAATCAAAGTCGTGTTTCAACCCCAAACGCAGATCTTGCGTTTCATCAACAAACGCAAGGGTTGCGTTGCTTCTTCAAATGCGGACTTCAATCAAAGTCGCTTTTTAACTTCAAAATGCAAGCCTGTGAAGCTCTGCGTTGCAACACCAACGTCAGCCTGTGAGCTCTGCATTCAAAGCCAAAGCGAGGTCCGCGTCTAACGTGAGACCCATATTTTTGTTGTAACAGACAATAATTTGCTGGGTCAATTTGTTCTCTCGAAAAATTGGGTCGTGTAGAAATTCTTATTGATTGCAAAGAAGATTACAACGGATCAAAATTCAATTATAAAAGAGAGGAGGATTTGAGTGGATCTCCTTTTGTTTAAGGCTGGGTTCTTCGTGTGTCGATGGAGAGTGAATTTTATTCTCCGTTGACAGGCTGAACGAAAATCTTCTCTTGGATTGTCTTGAGAATGCTTTCGAAGAGATTGAAATAATTTCACTTGAATGTATCAAGAATTAGAGTTTTTCTTTTAAAGAAAAGAAATTTTCTTCTTTTATCTCTCTCTCCCCAAAATCTTCCAGAAAAAGGCCAAAGAAAAGCCCCTCCCTCAAAGCTTTTATAACTATTTAGGGGGGTTCAGGGATAGAATTGTCCCCTAAAATTCTTTCATAATAGGGATTAACTCTCCACATTACATGGGTATTAATTGACCCAATAATGAGGGTCAGTTACAACAGAAATGTGGGTCACGCGTTAGACAGGGACCTTGCTTTGTTATTTAGACGCGCGGCTCACAGGCTTCTCAGGGTTGTGTCTGAGTGGGAACACGGAGCTCACAGGCTTCTCAGGGTCGCGTCTGAGTGGGAACGCGGAGCTCACGTACTCGCGTTTGATGTAAAGTGCTGAGCTACTTTGGCTCGCGTTTGATGAGCAGTGCGAGTGTCGCGTCTAGTCTTTCAACGTGACCATCGCGTTTTCTGTATGATGACATCCGTGTTTGGGTTGAGATCTATTTTAACGTCTGATTTAAGACTTACCTCTGAGTCGGAAGTGACCCTCCTGTTTGGTAAGGTCTGCGTTCAAGGCTTTGTCCTCAGTGATTTTTTGACAGCTTACAAAATTCCCTCCAAAGGTGGCCCTCTATAGTTGACTGGAAAGGATTTCGAAATACTTTGGACTTCACCTTGATTTGGGCTTTCGTGATTGGACGGGCAATCCTTTGAAATATTCGAAGCTTGATCATGTTTGGATTCTAGTCTTTGTGAGTGTACTGTTGAACTGCTTGAAGCCACCATGGATGATCTTTGTAAGCATCTAAATACACAGTTTAGAGCTTATCTGAACTCAAATTTGGTTGTTGGTGTACTATTGAACGGGTGGAGTTGTCAATTACCTTTGCCGGTGTACTGTTAAACTAAATGCAGAAGTAGGGACATACTCCTATGTTGGTGAAAGAGAACACATCTCTCCTTGATGGAGATGCGAGTGTTACTTTGTCTTCTATCTGGATGATCAGAACTTGACCGATGACCTTCGGAGATCCGAGATCATCACCATGAATGCAGAGGGTGTCATAGTAAGTGCTCGAGCTGCGATTGCTAAGGCGTAAGCCTTAATTCAAAACAATAAGCAGAAGCTTGCAACCAAGAAGAAGAAGGTGGAGGAGCTCGAGGACGCCAAGAGTCGGGTATAGCAGGAACTCAATGTCCACACTTTAAAGTTGGAAGCTCTTCAGGTATAACTTGCTAGAAGAAGCTTTTATCAGATGAGGAGTTGAGAGTCCAAGCTTTGACTGAGGTTGAGAAATCAGTCAAAGAGATATTCAATGCCAAGGACCAAATAAAGTCTCTTACTGAACGAGATTAACTTTTTGTCTCCTCTTCTTTTGTAACAGTCCGTCTTATTGAATAAGAGAGTATTTATATCACTTTTACCATTTTGATATGAATAATGAAAGTGATTATTTTGCTTTTGTCTCGACTTTTGTGTTTGAAAATCAAACGGACTAAAGCAATTGAATTGTGATTACCAGAGGTGACAGTTAACTTAGCAATTGATAGATAACTCCATTGAAAGAGTTTGAAATCAGAAAAATTACTGTCAGGTGTGATGTTAACATGACAAGAATTTGTTTTGCGTGCTTGGAGGCATGATATTAATTTAACACTTAAGAGGTGTAATATTAACATAGATTCATTTTTCGCTGGGAAAATTGAAATGACTACTGTTAGAGGTGCAATGTTAACTTAACAGTGTATGTGCCAGAGGTGTGATATTAACCTAGCATTTGAAGAGGTGTAGTATTAACGTAGGTTCCATTTTTCGTTGAAAAAATCAGGAAAATTCACTATCTTAGGTTTAACGTTAACTTGACATTGAGATGAGCGGTAGAAGTGTGATATTAAACTTAGCACTGTAAATCTCATTTTTCTTTGAGAAAATTGAGAAAATGTCTGCCATAGGTGTGATATTAACTTAGCAGGTATATGTTTTGTAACTTAGAAAATTTGGTTAGTGGTGTGGTGTTAACTTGACCGGAACTAGTTTTGTGATTTGAGCAATATTGGGTCAGAGGTATAATGTTAACTTGACCGGAATGATTATTTTTACGATTTGAGCAATGTTGATCAGAGATATAATGTTAACTTGACCAGAATATTTGGTTTTGCAATTTGAGCAATGTTGGGTCAGAGGTATAATGTTAACTTGACCAGAATTGGCTTTGCAATTTGAGCAATATTTGGTGAACCTGTCACTCTATTAAAGAGAATTAACAAGTAAGAGTTATATCTGCTGAAAATATATTAAAGTTTTACCGTCAGAGGTATAATGTTAACATGACAGTGTACATCTGAAGTCATTTTGCTGGGTAAATAAATACAATTTGTAGTCCTACCATTTCATAGAAGAGAATTGATAAGGGATTTTGGTAAAAAAATTGGGATCAGATCCCTCAGGATTTTTAGCAAATCCTCAGCTATCAACGAATTTGGTATGCCTTTATCAACTACCGTTTGAATTGGGCTAGTCATGCTATTCCCCTCAGCATGATGAGTTATCAGGATTTTTCGTTGGGCTTAAACACCAACACTTTCCTCTATGCTTAACTATTGGAGGTATTGGATTGTTACGTAACTGTAAGTAATACAATGTACCTTCTATGTTTTCACTCTACAGAATCTCACTGAAGATTAAGAAAGTGAATATAAACTTCAGGTGATTTGGTCCAGAGATTAGCATTCCTCGTGGAAGTCTCTCCGATCCTCATTTGGTCACTACACTTTGATATGAATGTGAAAACACTTAAAAGATTCTGCAAAGATGCGTCACGAACCTTTTTCAATAATTTTAGCTTGATAAACCATCAGATAAACTCATTCAATCCATCATGAGAGTTGATCATCGCGACATCTTGATATGAAAGTGGATTATAAAGATGCGTCATGAACCTTCTTCAACGAGTTTGGTTTGATAACTCATCAGATAAACTCATTTAATCTACCATCTGACTATTTAGATGCCTTGTCGTTGTGTCGAGCTTCATTCAATCGAACAGGAGAAGTGAGACGTGCCACCATTACATATGAAAAAGTCAGGCTAGATAAGCCATCCTTCTGATCAAGAGGAATGATTAGGAAGAAGAGTGCTTAAAACTGTTGCTTAGGCATGCTCAACTTCAAAATATGACCTATTCTTCTAAATTGAAGATAGGTGCATGTCTATATACTAGAGAAAAGTGACAAGACTAAAAAAATGACATTTTGCCTTTGTCTTTTCTTTAATGTTTACATCTTGCATCATAATGTCATGTATGTTCCGTCGGCTCGACGTGATCGATCGTGATTTGATCCATTGAATGAGGAAGCTTTTCTTTGGCGCTCTCCCAAGCATCTTGGATCTCAAATCTTAATCCATCTGATTGATCAGGGTGGAGCTTCGATTAGATGTGTAGTGTTAACTTGATTGTGAGAAAAGTGCAAAGCTAAAACCAAACTTTCTAACTTTTTCATTCCATTTATATTGGTATCATGCTTCATAATGTCAGCAATGTTTGGTCAGTTCAGCGTCGATCGACCGTGATGTGATCCGTTGAAAAGGAAGCTTTTCTTTGGCGCTCTCCCAAGCAGCTTGGATCCCAAACCCTAATCCATCTGACTGGTCAGGGTGAATCTTCGATCAGAGGTGTAGTGTTGAACATGATCAAGGATAGTATTTCTTCAAGAATTTCTTATTGATTGGCATCATTAGCATGTTACCATTTAGATTTGTAAGACAGTAAGCTCCATTTGAGTAGACCGTCATTACTATATAGGGTCCTTCCCACTTAAGCTGGAATTTGCCTTTAGTCTTGTATGTCATGGCCATGGGGTCATCTGACAGCTAAGATAAGATTTCCTTTTTTGAAAATTCATTCTTTAACTTTTTTGTTGAAGGCTTTTATGATTAGAGCTTGGTAGAGCTCGATTTGTTGTTGAGCTCGGAGTCGTTTATCATCCAAAACTTCTAACTCTTAGAGGCGACAACTGATGTTTGTCCTTATTTGTCATCTCTGTTACCAGGGCAACACACAGAGATAAAATCTGAATCTCCAATGGTAATACGGTTTCACATTCATATACTAAGGAGATGGGGTAGCCTTCGTTAGGGTTCTAACTATTGTACGGTAAGCCCAGAGGCATTCACCCAACTTCTCATCCCAGCCGTATTGACTTTATGAGATGAATATCTTCAGAAGTTTGTCGATGGTCTTATTGAATGCTTCTGCAAGGCCGTTAGCAGTTGGATAATATACCGTTAAAGACACACTTTGAATTCTGAATTTATTACAGAATCTTTGAAATACTTGGCTGACGAACTGGGGTCCATTATCATGGATGATTCGTTGTGGCACGCCAAAGCGGTATGGGATGATCAGCTTTATGAACTTGATCACGTCAGACGTCTTTACTTCCTTCAAGAGGATCACTTCTGCCCATTTTTAAATATAATCGGTTAAAGCTAGAATGAACTGATGTCCTTTGAATGTTGAAGGGGTGATGGGTCTGGTGACATTTATTCCCCACATCTCAAATGGCCATGAAGAAGACGTTGGGTGAAGATGTCTTGGTGCTTGATGGATGAAGTCCTCGTGGATCTGACAGGTATGACACCGCTTAGTATAAGCGACAGCATCAGAAATCATCTTTGGCTAGTAGTAGCTAAGTTTTCGGAGTCGATCTCCAAGTTTGAGTCCGAATTGGTGAGCTCTGCACATATCATCATGAGCTTCCCTGAGGGCTGCCTGTGCTTCTTTATGTATTTGAAAGACATCAGAGTAGGATTCTATCATATAATTGACGATATAATGTTACGATATAATGTTCGTGTGATCACATTGCAGTAGAATCGAGGAGCTTTCCTTCTAATGACAGCTACCTCCTTGGAGTTATCAGGTAATATGCCATATAAGATGCAGTCATTGTGTCACGCCCCGCTTCCCAAAATATGTGAAAACGGAGTCGCGACGAGAGTCGGTGACGTATATACATAAGGAAAATACCCCACGTATATATGCTAAGCCTAATAACCTGAACAAGCTATAAATCTAAACCATAATAACGATTATTGCAATATTACAAATAAGCATCCAGGCATGAAATCATATAAATAAAGAACTGAAATAAAGACTGAATCTGATATATATAGAGAATTAGGAAATATATAAAACATGAATAAAACGAGGCAAGAATACCAGAATCAAAAATAGAGAAACTCCAACTCCTCGTGAAACGTACGATCGCACGAACACCTGAACAATATAAGAAAGTGTCTAAAATCCTGAACGTGTGAATCCAGGGTCGTCAGAGGCGACCTAATGCGTGTGTGTAAAGGAAAAAGTGTTCGTGCATAATAATAATATAAGCAATAACAACATGATAAACTGAAATAAAAGATAACAGAATAATCAATATTAAGAATAAAGCTATGAACAATATATAACTGATATCATGATAAAAGGAAACCGCTAATGTCAAGATGTGTAATCAAGCAAATGTCACTAGTCTGGTATACAATCTGGTGATGTGTATAATCTTATGTCTATCATAGTTATATATATGTACAGTCAGGTGGTTACGGTCAGTCACAATACACTATAAACAGTTCATTATCATTTATTATGTCAGCGAACACCAATTGCTACCTGTAATAGACGCATCCCATATTACGCCTACTACACGTGTCAATCAGGGTCTTAAGTTATTGAAACTAATTGGTTGGAGACGTTGTTCATACTTTAGGTGGGTTCTATATATACCCGGGACTACGGCCTCAGTTTCCTGGCGCTGAAATAGGTCATACCACTAGGTACTCAGTAATAGTAACAGTAATCTCACTGTGAAAATAGTGGAACAATAACAACACAGATGGGATGTTAGTCATCTCCCAGGAATCTTGTAGTGGAACCCTCATTCGACTGCGCAATCTATATCCTAGGTCCACCAAAATATAGAAGTTGTCTCCTCCATCAATTTCTCCAATCCCGGTGTAAGTTATCCATTTACATTATTAATTAATACAATCAATATCCATGTTACTTATAATGCTGGGACGATATGGTGACAGTAACGGCACAGTATAACAATCAACAGTAATCGTATACACGATGGATAATATCAGTAACAGTGGACAATAACAGTAACCGTGTATACGATGAACAATAGGACTGTATAGGGTATTACGGTCAAACAATCCTTTTTCGGTAACTTTCAATAGTCCTGATACTACTCAATAGACAGTCTCAACCAAAACTGATCATAATCTCATTCATCCGTACTAAAAAGATATCAGTAACTGATCCATCAACTCATAGTCTCAATAACAATCATTGTGAACATCAAACACTGAATCCAAGTCCAAGTATCCGATACAGTAATTACCATCTCTATGAATCAGTAATCAGTCCTCTCATCGATACCAATTTGTTCAAATCCTCTAATCACCAATAACTGAGATCAAATAATAACTGTTATCAAACTCTGAAGATATATATTATCATTGATATCAATGAAATTACTCTCACAACAATTCTATCTCTATAACTGCATAACAATAATAACTACGAATCCATCACGAATAGCAGTCTACTGATATCCTCGAGACCAACTAAGTCAACACATATCGAAATCATATCTACATGGGGAACAACCTCAAACAACTGCAATCTAGAATGGTCTATATTTAATACTCAATAACAATAAGCTCATCCTCAACAAATATAATCAGGGGTAAATTCAAAAAATACTCACAATTAATAATCCAAAAGTCATCAATCTCCTTGAACTCTATTCAAGATTCAAAGAACTGAACGCCAATCTCATATCAATTCCAACTCTAACTAATTCTATATACCGATCCAAACATTAAGAAATCCAATCTCTTAATAACGTAACATCATAACAATTCCATCCTCAATAGCCAAATGAATCCTCATCTATGTTATTACTAAAAGAAAGAATAACAAGTCTGATTAGTATTTCACATAAAATATGAATCTATCCATAATCACGAATCAATCCAACTCAAGATTATTCCAGTTACAGTCCAGGTTCCTTTATAACTAGTCTGAATCTGAACAGTTTCACATGAAATGATATAAGTCTAATACCTCAATATCCAAACACAAGGTCCATATATATCTGATGCCCAAACATGAACTAATCCAGCCAATCAATAGATCGAGTCAAGTTACAGTCCAAGTTGTATTAGTACTAGGCCTAAGCCAACAACGGCGAACTATAGACACATGAAATGACGTTGATATAAGTACATGTCAACTACACAATTAAGCTGAACAATCATTGATATCTCATGAAGTGATATAAGTAATTAAACTTGTAAAATAAAATAGAAAGTCACATGAAATGATAAGAGTAACATGTAAACGCATATCAAGAACAGTAAATAAAGAAATACACAAGAACAAACACTCACATGAAATGAAGTGATTTTTGAGTTGAATCACCGTCTGGTCTTTACCGCACGAGCTGGTACCGATCTACAGATCACCCTATGGATCGGTCTTCGAATCACCACTGTGTCGGGTCCATATTGAACACAAATCTGAATCTCTCGTAACGGGTCTGGATCTCACCGAACAGGTCCGGATCGCTGTACATGCAACCCAAACATACCCATTGATATACAAACACATACGTACACATTATATACATACCCCTACATGTATACACATACATGTACTAATATAATTACACACACACATGCAAACATACTATAAACACACTCACGCATACACACACACACACACACACACACACACACACTTATAATATACCAATACCAATGTAATTAATTAAATACCCATCACACATATGCACTAAACCCATGCATGAAAAATTATAAAGAGAGGGGGAAAGGGAACTCACGTGTGACGCCCCGATCCCGCGGGTACGGAGATGTCACTGCGACGTATATACGCAGGTCAGAAATACCCTCATGTATCTACGCCAAGCATCAGTACAGACAAAAATCAGAGTGCGAAAGCATAGTGATAGTATACATTCCAATAGAAAAGTACAAGTACATGGTTGTCACAGAGAGTGATACAATATTACAAGATATTACATCACCAGAGAATACAAAAGTACGATATACAAAAGGATAGACATAATCAAAAGTTGAGAGGTGCTCACAAGCAGCAAGAGGAGTCTCGAGAGCCAATCAGGAGAAGAGCTGAGAAGGAGAGTTACGGTGATTTTTAAGCTTCTGCTGCACTCCGATCGTTACGGAAGGATTCGTTGTGCACTCTGATCAGCTATAGTAAGGCCACCATAGTCCGGGCTCTAGGATCAAGACATGAGAATTCAGGGTTGTCAGATGCAACCCGCGAGCACATATGATAAAGCCAAGTGGCTTGCATATCAGGCAGTCACATGTGTGCATGATCAAGTGATGTGGTTCAGGCATGCAGATACAGGAAATGATAAGTAACATAAAGAAAATTAAAGGAACGATGGTGAATCCGAAATCAAGTAAATACATGTATATCGATAAGTCTAAATCAGAAAGCATGCATAGAAAATAGTGTTAAGAGCTTAAGTACAAATAAACATGCGATAAAATACATTAAACATAATATAAATACAAGTATGGACAAAACTAGTTATATATGCTCAGATTATGAATTCATAGGGTTGGTCAAAGGGATAATCCAAATAAGGAAACCCTCATCTATATATCACATATCCCATGTCGTCGTCATCTGAGTTCATACAACTTGAGTTGCCCTCAGAGTAATAAAATTAGAGTGTGTCTATAGTAATCATTATATCACAGAAATCATATGTCATAAAGTAGGGTGTCAACTCAGAGCATACCACCTGATTAAATGATTTATCACTATAATTGGAAAAAATAAATGTGTTGCATTTTAAGTTATTCAATAATAATAATCAGTACCGTTTAATATTTTAATTGCCTCCCTACCAGTGCCTCACATCGCTGATAGTCCTTATTAGAGTTCGCACTCTAGTAGAACTTACTCGGGTCTGATATGTGAGTACCAGGACCCGAACAAAGGAGAGACCAAATATCACACGTTCCTAATATTATTACTGTCTGGTTGTTACATTCTTATGTTATTCATCTGATTCATATGATTAGGTATGTGTTACCTGTACACATATATCAACTTATGAATAAGATGAGTTATTTTTTGAAAACTGATAAATCTGATGGCTCATATTTATAGTGGGTCTCGTCTCTGCTAGGGACTGGGATCAGGAGTACAGGCTACTGCTTCCGGGGACTTATCATTACGTGCCCCATACGACACTTCAGATATCAGGCTACTGCTTCCGGGGACTTATCATTACGCGCCCCATATGACACTTCAGAAATATCACCATTATAAATATGACATCATACCGGTATCCATCAGTTTCTCCCACCCCACTGTAAGTTGAATACTTTATTATATATATAGTCCAGTGATAATGTCCACAATGAATATAATAATCCAACATCTATGATTATCTAATTATGGGGTCAACAGGAGTATAATATTAGGAGTCTCCCTGTTACAGGGGTTCAGAAATACAGGAGTTCAGGAGTACAGGAGTTCAGAAGTACCAAATGTCTGGTAACAGTATAATAATCATACCAAGTCCCCGTAAAGTTGATAATCATGAATATACAATGTAATACAGATGCCAGGTATAATAGTATCCAGCAGGTGTCACAATATCAGGTAAAATGTACCAGTACCATGTGAAAGCATGTCAAGTGAGTGATAGCATGTCAAGTGTCAAGTATCATATATCAGATGTCAGGTATCAGGTATCAAGTGATAACATGTCAAGTACCGGTGTAAGATATCAAGTGTCAAGTATCAGGTGTCAAGTAATAACATGTCAAGTACCGGTGCCAGATATCAAGTGTCAGGTATCAGATGTCAAGTAATAACATGTTAGGTACCGGTGCCGGATATCAAATGTCAGGTATCAGGTGTCAAGTAATAACATATCAAGTATCAGTGTCAGATATCAAGTGTCAGGTATTAGGTGTCAAGTAATAACATGTCAAGTACGGTGCCAGATATCAAGTGTTAAGTATCAGGTGTCAAGTAATTACATGTCAAGTAACCGATGCCATATACCAAGTGTTAAGTATCAGATGTCAAGTAATTACATGTCAAGTACCGGTGCCAGACACCAAGTGTCAAGTATCAGGTGTCAAGTGATAACATATCAAGTACCGGTGCCAGACATCAAGTGTCAGGTATGAGGTGTCAAGTAATAACATGTCAAGTACCGGTGCCAGATGTCAAGCGTCAGGTATCAGGTCTCAAGTAATAACATGTCTAGTACCAGTGTCAGATATCAAGTGTCAGGTATCAGGTGTCAAGTAATAACATGTCAAGTACCGGTGTCAGATATCAAGTGTGAAGTATCAGGTATCAAGTAATTACATGTCAAGTACTGGTGCCAGATATCAAGTGTCAAGTATCAGGTGTCAAGTAATAACATGTCAAGTACCTGTGCCAGATGACAAGTGTTAAGTATCAGGGTCAAGTAATAACATGTCAAGTACCGGTGCCAGATATCAAGTGTCAAGTATCAGGTGTCAAGTAATAATATGTCAAGTACCGGTGTCAGATATCAAGTGTTAGGTATCAAGTGTCAAGTAATAACATGTCAAGTACCGGTGTCAGATATCAAGTGTCAGGTATTATGTGTCAAGTAATAACATGTCAAGTACCGGTGTCAGATATCAAGTGTTAAGTATCAAGTGTCAAGTAATAACATGTCAAATACCGGTGTCAGATATCAAGTATCAGGTATCAGGTGTCAAGTAATAACATGTCAAGTACCGGTGTCAGATATCAAGTGTCAGTTATTAGGTGTCAAGTAATAACATGTCAAGTATCGGCGTTGGATATCAAGTGTTAAGTATCAAGTGTCAAGTAATAACATGTCAAGTATCGGCGTTGGATATCAAGTGTTAAGTATCAAGTGTCAAGTAATAACATGTCAAGTACTGGTATCAGATATCAAGTATCAGATATTAGGTGTCAAGTAATAACATGTTAAGTACCGGTGTCAGATATCATACAGTAGACATTAAAATAGCAATCACTAGTATGAAATGATGATAGCAAAGAATGAAACAACACATGAAATATACTCGCATAATAATATATCATCTAGTAAAAGCCAGAATAGCATTAATAAGATATGAAGCAATAAAAGAAAGGTACTTGCCTAAAAACTGGAACTCAATACCGAGTTAAAATCTGGGAAGTCCGCGAACACGTGCGAGCATGCTACTAGTCCAAATAATATATATACATATAATATAATTATATATATATATATTAGAGAGAATAAGGGAGGGGAGAGAGAGGATTAGTCAGAGAGAGAGAAAGAGAGTTTTTGTTGGAAGTGTTTAAAAAAAGAAAATTGGAAAAACGTGTGGCGCCCCGATCTCGCAGGTACGGGGATGTCAATGCGACGTATATACGCAGGTCGGAACTACCCTCACGTATATATGCTAAGCATCAGTACATGCAAGAATCAGAGTACGGAGCATAATAGTAATATACATTCAAACAGAAAAGTACAAGTACATGGTCATCACAGAGAGTTATACAATATTAAAGGAATATTACACTATCAGAAGATATAAAAGTACAATACATGAAGGGATATATAAAAGCTGAGAGGTGCGCATGAGTAGCAAGAGAGACCTCGAGAGACAAATAGGAGAAGAGCTGGAAGGAAGAACGATGGCGGCGTCCAAGCTTCTGCTGCACTCTGACCACCACGGGAGGATCCGCTGTGCACTCTGATCAGCTACAGTCAAGCCACCATAGTCCAGACTCTAGAATCTAGACATGAGAATTTAGGGTTGTCAGATGCAACCCTGCGAGTACATAGTAAAGCCAAGTGGCATGCATAACAGGTACATGTGTGCATGAAATGTGTATTGTGAATATAAGCACACATGAGCATGAAATGAGACAAGAAGTAAACTAACAATAAGAAAATCAGTTATATAAGCCCACATTACCAATCGGTGAGATTAGTACATCGAATGAATAATCCAAATAAGGAAACCCTCATATATGTACCCTATACCTCATGTCACTGTAATCTGAGTTTATATAACCTAATTTTGTCTTCACAATAACATAATAATGAAACAGTATGGAAGCAATCGAGTAATCCAACAAGATAGCACCGGTATAAGTGGTGATCAGTATAAATCAAGCATATAGCTAGTCATATATCAGGAGCATATTATTATTAAGTTATTAAGACTCATCTGATTTGTATATGTCAGTATGTGTCCCATCCTACATATCTCAACATACAGACCAGAAAGTAAGTTATTGAAAACTGATAGAGATCGATGAAGCAAGTTTAGAATGGGTCCCGTACATACCCGGGACAATGGTCAAGGAGTGTCCGGTGCTAAATCGGAACGTACCGCTAGGTACCGGGACTTATTGTACACCTGAATAGGAATAGGATGTCACCGCTCCCACATGAATAGGCCTAGGGGCTTATGGCACAACCGGCAGACAGGGGAGTAGGGGTGCCAGTACACCCTATGGAAGCGCCTGGTGGCCTCCAGGTCGAATCCAAGTATATGGCCGCGTGACACTATAAGACTATCATAAACATGGAGACTATATCGGTACTCATCAGTTTCCCCATCCCGGTATAAGTTGTCTAATTATTAGAATTTTGTCCAGTGATAATGTCCACAAGGTGTTCATAGTAATCCTATATTCATGGTTATCCTATTACGGGGATCAACAAGAGTATAGTATTAGGAGCCACCCTTTTCTAGGGGTTCAGGAATACAGGAGTTCAGGAGTACCAAATGTCTAGTAACAATATAATAATCAAGTCCCCATAAAAGTGATATCATGAATATGCAAAGGAATACAGGTGTCTGGTGTAATAGTATCCAGTCAGGTGTCACAATATCAGGTCAAATATACTAGTACTAGGGGATAGCATGTCAACCGTCAAGTATACCATGGTAAGTACCGGTGTCAGATATCAAGTGATAAGTGTAGCATGGCAAGTACCGGTGCATATATATCAGGGTCAGGTAACTAATATGTCGGTGAGAGTCACAACATCAAATATCAGGTATCAACTGGTCACATAACATGGTACAGGAGAACAGTATAAACATTTCAAACTCTTCACAATTATTTTTATAATAATAATAAATTTATCTTTTAATTTAGCTATGTGAAGCTGAGTAAGGCGGGAGCAGATCTAGACATACCCAGTATAATACCGGTTCGACAAAGTATAATAATAGCCGGAAGTTATCTATAAAGCATGATAATCATTTATATAACATATACTAACTTACATAAAGAGATATCATATATTAAAAGCAAGATTTATTAGATATGGAATGATGGTAATAAAGTAAGAAATGTCAAAGAAATGTACTCGCCTAACACCGGAATGAAAATACAGAGAAAAGTCCAAGAAATCCGCGAACCTGTGCGTGCAAGCCACAGGGCCATAAATATATTAAAATATATAAATATAAATATTTATATAATTATTAGAGAGGGAATGAGAGAGGAGAGAGGGGGGGAGAGAGAGAGAGAGAGGGAAAATAGGGTATTTTTAGAAAGGAATTAGGAATTAAAAAGGGAGGGATATTATTGCAAATATGGGGAAGTAATTTGGGGGGTGAGGTGGAGGGTATTTTAGGGATGTGAAAAGTGGGTTTATTTAGGGAAAAGAAAGAGAAAAGAAAAGAAAGAAAGAAATGAAGAAAGAAGAAGAAAGAAAGAAATGAAAAAAGAGAAGGAGGGGGTGGCCAGCCACCGCCGGCGACGGCGGCCTGGCGGCGGCAGCACCGGGGGGAGGGGCGGCGCCGCGCGGCTGCCCTAGGGGAGGGGAGGATTGGGGGTTGGTGTGGTTTGGTGGTTGTTGTTGTTTGGTGAAGTGGGTGGTAGTGGTAGTGATGGTGGTGGTGGTTATGGTGGTTATGGTGGTTGTGATGATTGTTGGAGGTGGTGGGGAGTTAGAGGAGGATGAGGAGGTGATAATGGGGTGGTGGAAGTGGTGGATTTAATGGAGATGGTGGTGAATTTGGAGGAGGAAGGGAGGTGGTGGTGATGGGTTTGGATGAAATTGGAGATGGTGGAGTGATGTTTGGGGATGATGAAAGTGGAGAAGGAAGTGGGGGGTGTGGGGGAGTAGTGGTCGGCGGCTAGGTAGGGCGGTGGGCGGTGGTGGTGAAGGTGGAGGCGGCGGTGGTGGTGAAGTGGGATGGGTTGGTTTGTTTGAAGTGTTGGAAAAATGAAAATAGAAATGAAGGAGAAGGAAGGGTTTAAATGGAGAATAAGGAGGAAAAATGTGATGATGAAAGGGGATGGGGAGATGGGCTGCTGCAGGCGGCTACAGCTGCGGCTGTGGCAGGGGAGCAGAGCATGGGGAAAGTCAAAGGGGAAGAAAAGAAAAGAAAGAAAAGGAAAGAAAATTAAAGAAAAGGGAAAATTTTAAGGAAAAAGAAAAATAGTATAAAAATTTTATTATTAAATAATTAATTTATTAAAATATCTGGGAGTATAAAGTAGGGGAGTAGAGAAGGAAAAAGTAAGAAAACAAATTATCGGTAAATAATATTATTATTTTAATAGGGCGAAAATTCGACTATTTCAGAAACATTCCGAAAAATTCTCAAAAATAGAAAATATTATTTTAATATGCCTAGTGAAATCAGATTCAAGAAATTCAATATAATTTTTAAATTAAAAATCTTGAAATCTTTCGGGCGATACCGGCCAACACCAGAATCGGTCAAATTTTGATAAATTTAGAAAAATTACAAAAAAATGTAGTTAGATAGAAAATGAAATTCTAAGATGTAATGTGAAAGCCATTTTTGAAAATTCAATCCCGTTTGAAAACTAAAAATTCGGGAATCAGTCGGCGATGCCGACCTACACCTGTTTTGGAGATTTTGCAGAAAAATTCTGAAAAATTTCAGAAAATCATGAAAAATTTAAAATATTAGAAAATAATGTTTGAAAATAAAATCAGTCAAATCAGACTATCAGAAATTCAAATAGGGTGGTATGCCGGTATCGGGTTCCCGATCTGGGTCAGGGCTGACTCTAAGACTGAGAATCAAGATCCGATACCAAAAATATGAGAAATCACAACTTAAAAATAAATACTGAAAGAAAATCGATCGAAAAAGTCAGGATACGTATCTAGGTACGTATCCCGGGAACGGGGGTGCTACAAAAAGGAAAGAAAGAAATAAAGAAATAAAGGAGAGGGGTATGTTGGAAAATATAGAGAGGTAATTAGGGATTTGAAGAGGGGGTAAAAATGGAAAGAAGAAAAAGCATAGAAATAAAAGAAAGAAAGAAGGAAGGAAAGAAGGAAAAGAAAGAAAGAAAGAAAGGAAAGGAGTGGGGGGGCTTGGCTGGCGGCCTTGGGGCGGCGGTGGCGCCTCCAGGGAAGGGGGCGCGTGACCTAGGGCCTGGGGGAGGGGTGGTTGGTTGGAGTTGTTGTTGTTGTTGTTGTTTGTTGTAGTTGTTGAAGGTGGTAGTGGTTGATGCTGGTGGTGGTTGTGGTGGTTGCTAGTGGTTGTGGGGAGTTAGAGGAGGAGGAGGAGATGGTGGTGGGGTGGTTGGAGTGGAGGAATTGAGGGTTTTGGTGGTGAATTTTGGAGAAGAAGGTGGTGGAGTGATGGGTTTTGTTGAAATTGGAGAAAAGGAGAGGGAATTTAGAGATGATGGAAATGGGGGGTGGGGGGACGCCGCCGGCTAGGGGTGGCAGTGGCCCTGGTGTAAGTTCACCTAGAGGGGGGATGAATAGGTGATGGCTAATCTAATGGTCACTTAATGCCAAATAATGCGGAAGTAAAAACTATTATGACCTAAACAAACTATTACACTAAACACCACGTATAACACAAGAGTGTTGCCGAATTCCCCATGAAGGGCTCTGGACAAACTCCTCTAGATTCCCCTAGATAAGGGTTGAGGTGCCGCGTTGGCTCTCTTGGTTAAATACAAGTGTTAGCAAACAACCCAAGCAAGTATAACAATTTAAGCACACAAGTATATCATGCATGTAAAGATAAACACAATAGAAACATGCAAGATATAAATAAGAGAGAGAGAGAGAGAGAGAGAGAGAGAGAGTGAGCAATCGCAAACACAAGGGATTTGTTTCGAGGTTCGAGCACCATTGCTCTACATCCCCGCCTTCGACACACGAAGGATTTCCACTATAATCGATTCCAATGGATCACCCGGTGCCGCAACACCTACAACTCCTCGGACTCCCTAGTCCCGTACACACCGCAAGCCCACCGGCTCGCTGGGGCCGCACCTCAAACAAAGAGTTCGCACCCGAACCCGAAACACCGAGTCCACACTAGGACCCGAAACAATGCGAACACACACGTCCGCCTCCTCAAAGGAACAAAGTAGAACTTTGGTGATCACAACTCTTGATCACCTAAAATCCTCTCACAACAAAACCTATAGGAAGATATAGCAATGGATGGCTCAAGTGTTTGTGTGAGAAAACAAGGAAAGAGATGGTGGAGGAAAACTCAAAGAATCTCTTTTAACACTCTTGATAAACTCTCCTTTTGATTAGAAATATTTGCTCTCAAATTTGTGGAGAAAAACCTCTGAAAAGGATTAGAAAAACTGGCTCTAAAAGTCTCCAAAAATCTTAATCAAAACAGCCCCCAAATGCCCCATTTTATAGAGTCTGGAAAACTAGCCGTTGGGGTTCTGTCAGGCTTGTCGGTCGACCGTCCGGCCAACGGTCATATTTCAGACCGTTTGAGCCATCGGTCGACCGGCCGGTCGACCGAGTCAGGATACAGAGAGCAACCTCTCTGTCTGGTCGACCGCTCGGTCGG
This sequence comes from Agave tequilana, assembly GCA_038442645.1. Lineage (NCBI taxonomy): Eukaryota > Viridiplantae > Streptophyta > Magnoliopsida > Asparagales > Asparagaceae > Agave > Agave tequilana. Next base: position 80,678 of record JAVJIF010025285.1, on the reverse strand, counting down.
CCGGGGCCTTTCCAGAGAGCAGAGCTCTCTGGACGGTCGACCGGGTCGGTCGGCCAGCCATCCTGCAGAACTGGCGTGCACGTCTGTGCACATCGGTCGACCGGCTGAAGCCAGGTCAGGTCTGAACTAGGGATTAAAAACTTGGTCTTTTGGCTCACATAAAAATCCCATAAATTCACAGAAAATCTACAAAAATAGTTTTACCAATATACTTTGATAAACAAACATGCTTGCACAAAATCAAGGCATGTTACAAATGATTTGGACTATTTTTGTAATATGAAAAAATTGGCTCAAATGAAAACAGTATTTTTTCAAACTTGGTTTTTCCAAAATTTATTTTTCCAAAACATCTCCAAATACAAAAAACAAGATATTTAAACAACTTTGAAAGCAAATGGTGCATGGATATGATCCACTACACAAACATGGTGAAATATCTATGTTTTTGACATTAAGCTCTAAACTTGGTTTTGGATAAAAGATATGTAAACTTGAAAACCAAAATCCAAACATGTATTTTCTAAAATAGAAAATCTTTTGTAAAACAAACTAAAACAAGAATGTGTGTGTATATGTACTTGAGCAATCCACCAACTACTCTATCCTTTACATTTTATCTAAAACAAAATCTTATAAAAACAAACCTAGACTCAAGTCTTCATCTTCTTAAAGTCTTCACTTGAAGTCTTCTCATCTTCTTAACTTGGTCCAAACACGATCCATAGAGTTAGACTCCTCTTGAGTACTTGATGTGGTCTTGATGCACAAGCTCTTAAATCAAAGCGTGCTAGCTCCAAAATTTGACTTCAAATCCTTTGTTGAAGCTATGCACCTACTAAGATCTTGATCATAAATCTGTCACTAATTAAACACAAGATCATTAGTAAACATAACTACATGAGTTGATCATCATCAAAACTAGAGTGATGGACCTTCGGGCCAACAATCTCCCCCTTTTTGATGATGACAAAACTCATGAAGTTATATATGCATGGATTAAAGTAAAGCTTCAAAGAAGCTCCCCCTTAACTCATGCAAAACACATAAACAAAATAAATATGCAATGAGGCACATAAACATGTATGCAAATGTAGGAGATAAACATGCTAATCAAGCATAAAACAAAACTAATTCTTTTTCTCCTATTTGCAAAACAAAACATATATGCATAAACAATCCTTTTTCACAAAACATGCATATAAATCTAAAATCTTTCTCTCCCTTTTTGTCAATCATCAACAAAGGGGTAAAAACACACTCAACAAATTTTCTCCCCCTTTTTGTCATAAACAAAGAGATCAATAAGGGGTCAAATCAAACAAGTCAATAAAAGGTTATATGCGATATACATTCATGAAGAGGAAGACGGTTAAGTAACTTCCCTACACATATACATTACATGAAAGAGGGATGACAAGCCCTAATTCACATAACGTATAATATGTAATGCATAAGAGGAGATGTGAAGCTCCCCCTACACACGTGTATCACATAAAGAAGAGTTGTCAAGCTCCTCAATATACAATACACTCAACATGAATCTATATGTAGAAGAGATGTTAAGCTCTCCTTGCATATAGGCAATACAAATCAAAAATTTTGAATTTTTCTTATAAAAAAAATTTTGAATTTTCCTTTCTTAAAACAAATTTTGAGATATCAAATAAACATAATTTTTTTTTAAAATTTTGATACCAATTTTAAAACATAATGCATAAGCTTAAAAATTTGAAGTAAGCTTAGCATAAACAAGTTTGTGCTTTTAAACATGTAAATCATTTTAACTTAAGCACAAAACAACTCATATATATGTATGAAAAAAAATGAGTATACCAATTGAAATTGATACATACATATATAAGAAAACAAAATATGAGTATATACAAAAATAGAGTCAAATTGATATCAATTGAAACGATTCAATGATACCAATTGAAACAATAATAGGATCATGTGTATATCTCATAAACATTGAAGAATAAATAACTAGTTAAATTAATTTTTGAAAAACTAGTTAAAGATCCTTCAAAATATCAAAACAAATCATATGTATTTCATGAATCATACCAAATACAAGAATTGACACTCGATCTATAAAGCTCAAAAATATGTTCATGAACCAAAGTCATGATAAACAAATAAAGTGGAGTGTACAAGAATCATGTATATAGAATTTTCATGAAAATAATCAATGAAGCTCGAAACAAAATATGAATATCATTTTTATCAAACAAAACATGAAAATTTATAATTTTAAAAAAAATAAACTTCTAGGTATATGTATGATTTATCTAAATCTAACAATATGCATACATATCCCAAACATAAAAGAGTCTATTAAAGGTATTTGCATGAAGGCAAGAGACTCACGGGTATACATGTATATTTATTAGATTTGAACAAAAATTACATATACATGAAGTAAAACCATGAAAATAGGCAAAACAAGTGTAAATGAAAGAATCATCAAAACTATCCTATATATGTGCATATAGTGGGTACAAATGAGCATGAAGTGCAAACATATATGAATCAATTTGTTCTCACTATTTGTACATGTATAAATACAAGTTTTGATAAAAACTACATTTAAACTAGTATTTACCACATGAAGCACATAAGAACACAAAACATGAACATGCTATGAATATGATATATGTAAAAAGCATGTACATAAAAGTAGGAGTTTAGAGATTGTTACCAACTCCAAAGTTCAAGCATGGTGGTCTTTCCCACCAAAACCTCCTTGATAGCGGTGCTCCAAATATGTGTCCTTTTAGTTCAAGTGCACCCACCATCAAGGCACCAAATCTCTCACGTTTTGTGAGAGCCCTCACCTACATCAAATACACAAGGTGGGAATTTTGGTACCCATATTTTCTTGGGTCCTTTGGGATTAGTCTTGTAAGGAACCCAAAAATTTTTATTATTAGTAAAATTAAAATGATGCAACTTGTCATAACAAAATTTTGCTAAATGGCATATGTGGCCACAATGTGTACATGTGTACATCTTAGAATGCTTATGTGAATGTGTATGATCGTGACGTGCAACATATGTAAGTTCACCTAGAGGGGGGTGAATAGGTGATAGCTAATCTAATGGTCACTAAATGCCAAATAATGCGGAAGCTAAAAGCAATTATGACCTAAATAAATCTTTTATACTAAACACTACGTATAACACAAGAGTGTAGCCGAATTCCCCGTGAAGGGCTCTGGACTAACTCCTCTAGATTCCCCTTGAATGGGTTGAGGTGCCGCGTTGGCTCTCTTGGTTAAATACAAGTGTTAGCAAACAAACCCAAGCAAGTATATCAATAAAGCACACAATGAATATCTAGCATATAAAGATGAGCACAATAAAAGTATGCAAGATATAAACAAGAGACAGAGAGAGAGAGAGAGAGTGAGCAATCGCAAACACAAGGGATTTGTTTCGAGGTTCGAGCACACTTGCTCTACATCCCCGCCTTCGACACACGAAGGATTTCCACTATACTCGATCCCAATGGATCACCCGGTGCCGCAACACCTACAAGCTCTCGGACTCTCTAACCCGTACACACGCAAGCCCACCGGCTCGCCGAGGCCGCACCTCAAACAAGAGTTCGCACCCGAACCCGAAACACCGAGTCCCCACTAGGACCCGAAACAATTGCGAACACACACGTCCGCCTCCTCAAAGGAACAAAGTAAAACTTTGGTGATCACAACTCTTGATCACCTAAAATCCTCTCACAAAAACACTCCTATAGAATGAATAGCTCAATGGGTTGCTTAAGTGTTTGTGAGAAAAACAAGGAAAGAGATGGTGGAGGAAAACTCAAAGAATCTCTTTTAAAACACTCTTGATAAAACTCCCCTTTTGATTGGAAGTATTAGCTTTCAATTTAGTGGAGAAAACTCTTTTAATGAAGTGGGAAAAACTGGCTCAAAGTCCACTAAAAATCTTAGAGAAAAATAATGACCAAACCCCCAAATTTATAGGCTGTCAAAAACTAGCCGTTGGGGTCTGTTAGACCTGTCGGTCGACCGCCCTGTCGACCGCCAACAGTCAAGAATCCGACCGTTGGAGCCTCCAGTCGACCGCCCGGTCGACCCAAAAGAACAGAGAGCACTGCTCTCAGTTCCGGTCGACTGGGTCGGCTGACCGGCCATCTGCCAGGTCAAGGCGTGCACGTCGTGCACGTCGGTCGACCGAGCCGGTCGACCGACTTCAGCCCTAGTCGACTTGGTAGGTCGACTAGTCGACTTGACTGAAGCCTGGAACAAAAAACTGATAAGGGATTTAAAACTTGGTCTTTTTGATTGAAATAAAATCCCATAAAATACTTTAAAAATCTAAAAAAATAGTTTTACCAATATACTTTGATAAACAAACATGCTTGCACAAAATCAAGGCATGTTATAAATGATTTGGACTATTTTTGTAAGTAGGAAAATATTGGCTCAATTGAAAACTTGTATTTTCCAAAATCTTATTTTTCGAAAACTCCTTTAAATAAAAACTAGATATTTTGAACTCATTAAAGCATAGTGTGTATGGATATGATCCACTACACAAATAAGATGAAATATCTAAGTTTTTGACATTAAGCTCTAAACATGATTTTGGTTAAAAGATATGTATATAAGAAATTCCAAAAATCAAAGTATTTTTCCAAAGTAAAAATTCTTTTCTAAAACTAAAAATCTTTTATGAAAACATATCTATCAAGAGTGTGTGTGTAAATGTATACTTGAGCAATCCACCAACTACTCTATCCTTTACATTTTAACTAAAACAAAATCTTCTAAAAACTAAATCTTATACCTAGACACAAGTCTTGATCTTGAAGTCTTCCCTTGAAGTCTTCTCATCATCTTGACTTGGTCCAAATGCAATCCAACGAGCTCGACTCCTCTTGAGTACTTGATGTGGTCTTGATGCATAGGCTCGTGAATCAAACCGATGTAAGCTCCAAAACTTGACTTTAAATCCTTTGTTGAAGCTCCAACCCTACTATGATCTTGATAACAAATCTGTCACTAATTAAACACAAGATCATTAGTATAATAACTACATGAGTTGATCATCATCAAAATTAGAGTGATGGGCCTTTGGGCCAACAACATAAGCAAATGCATGATGATGTTGTGCATGAATGTGTGGAGTTTGTTTCTTTGAAAACAAGGACTCCAATCTAGTATGGTTAAATGCACAAGAGCTCAAAGTAGAGCTCAAACAATCCATTTTATTTTTCAAAACATTAATCTCATTAGTGGTGGCATGTAAAGCATGATGAGATATAAAACTATTTTTCTTAGTCTTTTTAGAAATATTTTCTTTTTCTTTTTCAAACATTTTTCTTTTAAAGAGTTGTTTTCTTGAACAACGACTTCCTTTTGTTTTTCACCAAAAAGACTTTATTTTTCAAAATAGTTTTTCCTTCACAAAGATTATTTAATTTGGACATCAAGGAAACATTTTCATTTTTCAAACCTTCATTTTCTTTTTTCATGCATGCAACCTTAGTTCTAAATGAATCATTTTCTTTTAGCATGCAATCAAAATCCTTTTTTAAATTTTTATTTTCTTTCTTAATCATGTCATATTTTTAAGAAGGAGTTGACAAAAAGTGATAAGCTCATCATATGACATATCATTATCTTCATCTACCTCGGATTGGGTAGTTACCTCAAGGGGGTTATCCCCTTGGACCATATAGCACAAGTTGGAGGTGTTGCTTCCAACTTCCTAATCGCTCCCGGCATAATATAGATCCTTTTCGCCGAGGGAGGTGATGATGTTCCATGCTACAAAAGCCGAATCAATATTAGAAACCCTAGATAAATAATCATCATTTACGGTTGACTTTAAAGCATGAATGGCTTTTGAGTTAGCCTCAATATACTTGCTATTGTTAATATATGAATCATTAGTGGTAGCAAGATAAACATGAATGCCTAGGGCCTGAGGTACAAGGACATCTTAACCTTCCATATAGGAATGTTAAGAATGTTAAAGGTGGGTGGTGACATGAAATCCATGGTGTGTGTACAAATATGTGATTAGCCTAAAAAGAGGATCTTTTACTCAAGGTTGTTAGACCCAAATCAAGAGCACGAGGCTCTGATACCAATTGTAAGTTCACCTAGAGGGGGAGTGAATAGGTGATGGCTAATCTAATGGTCACTTAATGCCAAATAATGCGAAAGTAAAAACTATTATGACCTAAACAAACTATTACACTAAACACCACGTATAACACAAGAGTGTTGCCAAATTCCCCGTGAAGAGCTCTGGACAAACTCCTCTAGATTCCCCTAGATAAGGGTTGAGGTGCCGCGTTGGCTCTCTTGGTTAAATACAAGTGTTAGCAAACAACCCAAGTAAGTATAACAATTAAGCACACAAGTATATCATGCATGTAAAGATAAACACAATAGAAACATGCAAGATATAAATAAGAGACAAAGAGAGAAAGAGAGAGAGAGAGAGTGAGCAATCGCAAACACAAGGGATTTGTTTCGAGGTTCGAGCACCCTTGCTCTACATCCCCGCCTTCGACACACGAAGGATTTCCACTATAATCGATCCCAATGGATCACCCGGTGCCGCAACACCTACAACTCCTCGGACTCCCTAGTCCCGTACACACCGCAAGCCCACCGGCTCGCCGAGGCCGCACCTCAAACAAAGAGTTCGCACCCGAACCCGAAACACCGAGTCCACACTAAGACCCGAAACAATGCGAACACACACGTCCGCCTCCTCAAAGGAACAAAGTAGAACTTTGGTGATCACAACTCTTGATCACCTAAAATCCTCTCACAGCAAAACCTATAGGAAGATATAGCAATGGATGGCTCAAGTGTTTGTGTGAGAAAACAAGGAAAGAGATGGTGGAGGAAAACTCAAAGAATCTCTTTTAACACTCTTGATAAACTCTCCTTTTGATTGGAAATATTTGCTCTCAAATTTGTGGAGAAAAACCTCTGAAAAGGATTAGAAAAATTGGCTCTAAAAGTCTCCAAAAATCTTAATCAAAACAGCCCCCAAATGCCCCATTTTATAGAGTCTGAAAAACTAGCTGTTGGGGTTCTGTCAGGCCTGTCGGTCGACCGTCCGGCCGACCGGCCAACGGTCATATTTCAGACCGTTTGAGCCATCGGTTGACCGGCCGGTCGACCGAGTCAGGATACAGAGAGCAACCTCTCTGTCCGGTCGACCGCTCGGTCGGCCGGGGCCTTTCTAGAGAGCAGAGCTCTCTGGACGGTCGACCGGGTCGGTCGGCCGGCCATCCTGCAGAACTGGCGTGCACGTCTATGCACGTCGGTCGACCAGGTCGGTCGACCGGCTGAAGCCAGGTCAGGTCTGAACTAGGGATTAAAAACTTGGTCTTTTGGCTCACATAAAAATCCCATAAATTCACAGAAAATCTACAAAAATAGTTTTACTAATATACTTTGATAAATAAACATGCTTGCACAAAATCAAGGCATGCTATAAATGATTTGGACTATTTTTGTAATATGGAAAAATTGGCTCAAATGAAAACAGTATTTTTCCAAACTTGGTTTTTCCAAAATTTGTTTTTCCAAAACATCTCCAAATACAAAAAACAAGATATTTAAACAACTTTGAAAGCATATGGTGCATGGATATGATCCACTACACAAACATGGTGAAATATCTATGTTTTTGACATTAAGCTCTAAACTTGTTTTTGGATAAAAGATATGTAAACTTGAAAATCAAAATCCAAACATGTATTTTCTAAAATAGAAAATCTTTTGTAAAACAAATTAAAACAAGAATGTGTGTGTACATGTACTTGAGCAATCCACCAACTACTCTATCCTTTACATTTTATCTAAAACAAAATCTTATAAAAACAAGCCTAGACTCAAGTCTTCATCTTCTTGAAGTCTTCACTTGAAGTCTTCTCATCTTCTTGACTTGGTCCAAACACGATCCATAGAGCTAGACTCCTCTTGAGTACTTGATGTGGTCTTGATGCACAAGCTCTTGAATCAAACCGTGCTAGCTCTAAAACTTGACTTCAAATCCTTTGTTGAAGCTATGCACCTACTAAGATCTTGATCATAAATCTGTCACTAATTAAGCACAAGATCATTAGTAAACATAACTACATGAGTTGATCATCATCAAAACTAGAGTGATGGGCCTTCGGGCCAACACCTGGTGGTGGAGGCGGCAGTTCAAGGAGGGAGTTAGGTGTTGTGGAAGAAATGAAGAAGATGGAATAAATAGGAAGGAGGGAAAGTGAGAAATGAAAAATAACTAGAAAGAGAGGGAGTGAAAGAGTATGGGAGAGGAATGGGGGAGATATGGGGGGCTATTGTTTGCAGCTGCACTTGCTGCAGGAGATGGTCGGTTGGGCATGGTCGGCCATGGGAGCAGGGCATGAGAGAAGGAAAGAGAAAAAGAAAAGAAGAAAAAGAAAAGAAAGGAAAAAAGGAAAAGTAAAGAAAAATAAGAAAAATTAGTGAATAATTATATTAATAAATAATTAATTAATATGATTACCTGGGAGTTTAAAGAAGAGGAGTAGAGAAGGAAAAAGAAAGAAAAGAAAAGATAGGAAAATAATATTATTATTTAAATAGCGTAAAAATTTGACTGTTTCAGAAACGCTCTAAAAAATTCTAAAAAATAGAAAATATTATTTTAAGATGCCTGGTGAAATTAGATTCAAGAAGTTCAATCTATTTTTCAAATTAAAAATCCTGAAACCTTCTGGCGATACCAGTCGATGCCAGAATCGGTCAAATTTTGATAAATTAAAAAAATCTCAAAAAATATATTTAGATAGAAAATGGGATTCTAAGAAGTAATGTGAAAGCCGTTTCTAAAAATTCAACTCCATTTGAAAACTAAAAATCTGGGAATCAGTTAGCGATGTCGATCGACACCGGTTTTGAAGATTTTGCAAAATAATTCTGAAAAATTCTAGAAAATCATGAAAAATCTAAAATATTGGAAAACAATGTTTGAAATTAAAAATGGTTTAATCGAACTAGCAGAAAGGTCAAATCAGGTAGTACGCTGGTATCGGGTTCCCGGTCCAGTCAGGGCTGACTCTAAGACTGAGAATCCAGATCTGATACCAAATAATATAAGCAATCATAACCCGAAAATAAATAAAGGAAGAAAATTGAAATAATACGGTCAAAAAAATTGGGACACATATCTGAGTACATATCCTGGGAACGGGGTGCTAAGACATACTGCGGGGGAACTTGTGGCGCGCCGACGGAGGCTCCGGCGGAGGCAGAGGAGGCCATGGAGGACGTCGACGGATAAAGGATCTCGTCGTGAAGGGCGCGGGTGTGTTCGCGCTCGCCGACAACGATCAACGACGACTCACGAAGAGACGGAAGATGACATGCCACGCAAGAATAAAATACACATAACCCAGGAAGGAGGTTTGCGACGCTCCGATGGAGGCAACGGAGGCCACGGAGGATGTTAATGGAATGTTGGAGAAGAGTAGAGCGTCCTCGCTCTGGCTGATGGAGAAAATCAGGCTCCAGCGGGTCCCGACGGTAAGGGGAAAGAGGGGCAATGACCATGGGGAAAGAAAAGAACACACATCAATATGCACAATCCCAAACATGTAAATATCTTCATAACACTTAATAACTCCCACACACACACACATGCATTATCTAGACAAAACTAAAGGAGAAAGGAGGCTCACCTAACAAGGGCACGACAAGGAAGTGCTATGCTCGGACTGGGCTGCGCGCAGCCAAGTGCTCGCGGCAAGGAGGAGACCACGGGCTGGTGCGTATACACTGGACAGGGTGCAGGGCGTAGCCAGGAGGATTGGGGCTGACGGAGAGGGCCGGAGTGGAGGTTCATGGCAGCAATAGGCAGAGCTCAGGGGTCCTGCCATGGTGGAGGAGGCCATCTGGCAGCTACTACTGGGGCTCACGGCGAGCCAGGATGGGGGCGCGCAAGGTCAGCATAGGGGCGCTGGTGGAGGGTGATCCAATAGGATGTTGTGGGTGTTGCCGAGTGGGGGTTGTGCGTGGCCTGTGCTGGATGGGAGAAGGGACACGGTGGCTTGAGTTGGAGAAGAAAATTAGGGATTTAATTAGGATAATGTTAGGATTATATAGTTGGGATTAGATTTGATTAGATAGGATTTGATTTGTTATAGGATTATATGATTTGATTTAGTGGTTAAGATTTGGATAATAGGTTTAGGTTTAATGGATATTGGATTTGGGAAAATGGGTAATGGAGATGGATATTAGATATCGGGTATGGGCTAATGGGTTAGGAACCAGGATATGAGTCAAGGAAAATAGAAAGAATGAAATATAATAATGCTAGTACCAAGTATACACACACACACACACTCTCTCTTAAACTAATAATAATTACTAATACTAATTAAAATAACAATGATAACAATAATAGTAGTAATAATAATAATGACAATAATAATAATTAGCTTAACAACAATAACTACAATAATATAAACAATAACACTAATAATAACAACATCAATATATCAATAATAATAATAATAACAATAATAATAATTAACAATAAATAATAATCATAACGAAATAATAATAGGAATATATACTACTAATAATAACAACTAATAGCAATAATAATAGTAATAGAAATAATGGCAAATATAAAGCCAAATTATCATTTACCATTTTAAAATAATTTGTATATTTAATAATGATAACTAAAAATTAAATTAAATAATAAAATAACTAGTAAAACAAAATAAATACTTTAAAAAAATATATAGTATCTCAGCTTAGGGATATTACACGATGAATGAGAATCGCCAATCCCTAAGTTTTAGACCTGTTGAGGTCTCAAAAACCTCTTTGACTTGAAGGCCTCGTTCTAGAATCTGATTATCTTCAAAGGTGAACTTCGGATAATATAAGCCATGACTGTGGACAAGTACTTTCTCTATGATTCCGGCTGAAAGAGCCAATGAAGCGGCAAGGGAAGCCAATGCGTCTGTATGTGCATTTTGTTGGCGAGGTACATGGTTGATGTAGAAGCTTTTCAACTTCTCTGCCATGTTGATGGTTGCGTTGTGGTGGGCACCAAATCTTCATGTCGAACTTCGTACTCTCCATGAACCTGGTTAACGATGAGTTTCGAATCGCCATATGCTTCAAGATGCTTGACATCAATCTATTCTGCAAATTGCATACCGACTAACAGAGCATTGTATTCTGCAACGTTATTGGAACACAGCTCAGTTAACAAAAAATATGCGAGGAATCACGTAGTTCCACCACACCAACTATGGTCAAATCAACATCCATATATCAACCACCATCAAGACGTCCTATACAAAATTTTCAATTTCAAAATCTTTCCGAGGAAGTATTGAACAACCCCCTCTATCTAGGAGTTGGCTTCAAGGATGAAGTTTATCATAGAGAGATGGCTTACTGGCGAAGCCCTAGGCGAATGACAATCCTAATCTTAATAGCGGAAGAGGATTTTCTTTTCCTAATCATGATAGGAGAAGAGATTACCTAAGTTCGAGCGAATAGAGGATGAAGATCAAGATTTCTTCCTTTAGTGAGAACCTAGATATTGAGTCCTTCTTGGACTGGGTCTATGAAGTAGAGAAATTTTTTGACTTGGCTTACGTCTCCAAGGAAAAACATGTCAAGTTCGTGGCCTACAAGCTCAAGAGAGGAGCAGCCGCATGGTGGGACCATTACAAATCATAAGGAGACGCCAAGACAAGTCACCTGTGATGACTTGCAGACGCATGAAACAACTCGTACAAGGTAGATTTCTTCCACTCGATTATCAACAAATCCTTTACAATTAGTTTGAACATTACAAACAAGATACAATGACCGTTGTGGCGTACACGAAGGAGTTTTATTGCCTCTCATCGCGATGCGAACTATTCATGACGGATGAACAATAAACTGCAAAGTACATCAGTGGGCTAAAGTACCCCATACAAGAACGCGCGATCCTTCATGACGTGTTCTCCATTGATGTATTCCACAACAAAATCATGAAGATTGAGAGACTACACAATAGAGCTCTACCTTTCAGGCATCCGATGTTACTTGAAAAGCCATTAGGTGGCGAAGGAATTCAGCCGAGTTTCATGACGGTTGACCAACTGCCAACTCAACAGACGATCAATGCTCCTGTGTTAGCACCAGCAACAACAATCACCACTGCCGCGAAGAGCAAAGAAAATTCCTACAGCAAATCCGGGATTGACAAGTGTTATAGGTGAGGAGAGCCTGGACGTAGGTCCAATGAATGTCCTAAGAGGAAGCATGTTAACATTGCAGATTATGGAGATGAAGACAAAGGAGTCACAATCGAGAAGGCAAGTGACTCTGAATTTATTGAAGAACATGGAGATCATGTAGCTTGTATTGTTCAGAAATTACTCTGCAACCAGAAGATCCCGATACCACAGAATGACATCAATTTTTCTACTCAAAGTGTTCGGTCAAGGACAAGGTATGCAACCTCTTCATCGATAATGAAAGTTGCGAGAACATCGTGTTTAGAGCACTTATAGATCATTTGACGCTAGAGACGAAGCCAAATCATCATCCCTACGCCATTGGGTGGATCAAGAAAGGTTCTAGCATCGAGCTAACAGATCTATATCATGTTCCTATTCCCGTTGTCTATCAAGATTATGTTGCTTGAGATGTTATCAATATGGACGAATGTCATATTCTTTTGGAAAGGCCGTGCAACAGATGTTGATGCTACATACAAAGGAAAAGATAACATGTACATATTCATTTGAAAGGGCAAAAGAGTTGCCATTAGATCACTTCCAAGATCTATAAGAGAAAAGGCATCTTCACTTGTATCCCTATGCAGTCAATTTAATAGGAACTTGAAGACAAGTTCTTTTAAAAAGAACGGGATTGATGTAGGAAGGTAGATCCTGAAATCCAGGTTCAATTGCAGGCTAGACAGAAGTCCTGATCGATTAGAAAATCTAGATGAAGATGTTCGACTGACCAACTGATAACAGAGAGGAGCATTGAGAGGAAAACAAAAAGACACAGGTTGTCGGTCGACTCTCGACCAACCAAAGAAGAAAACAAAGTGTCAGTCTTCCGGTCGACCGGCCAGAAGCCGGTGCAAGACCAGAGAGCCCAGTCTCAAAGCCGTTTCACTACGCGGTTGACTGCCTGATGGACTGGCAATGCTGAGAAGGCTTAGCAGCCGATCGCTTGGTCGACCGCCAGACGAGTATCAGCCCAGTTCTGAGTTAGTTTAGGGTTTTTGGGTCCAAATTGGACTTCGATTGATTTTATCTTTTTTATTTTGAATTTAACTTTTATGTATAGATTAGGACTCTTTTGTAAGCCTATAAAATGGCCATTGTATTTTGTATTTTGCATTAGCTTTTGATTAATAAAAATTGAGTTTATCTCTTCAATTGCTCGTGGAATCAAATTGCTATCCTTTCCTCGTAGATTCGAGTAAATTGATCATGTATTTGAGTGTCGTGCTCTTAGATTCGAGTACTTTTCTTACCTGAAAATTCTTTTTAGGGTTTATTGGTGTTAGAACTAGCCGGCATCGTTCGCTCACTCCGCATCACCATATTTGAAAACTAGAAGTCGATATGGATATGATAAATACTACATTCAATTCGTATCTGATATGCTTGCACCCCTGATTCACATGTCATAGCCACCACAAGCAGGCACCAGAATTCCTCTCCTTTCATGTAAGAAAGCAATTTCTAAATCATCACAGAAGACATTTGGATGATTATGGTATTGTGTTGTCTCCTATTTGATAGAACATGATGTAAGTGTAAAGGTAGGTCTCTGGTTTCATGTTTGGATCTTTGACTACCTCTCATGATTTTCCATAGTAATTAGAATAATTGGAATTGTCTATTGGTTGCAGCTACAAGTTATGTCTCAAACTGATCTTGCAACTATTTATTCAAGGTAAATATTAATTTTATGATTGTATATGATCAATAGGAAATTCTGGATAAAAATAAAATTGAAGAATTAAACTCTGAAAGATGAGAATACATAAAAAAACTTTTTTAGACGTATAGCACTTAGAATTATTCAATTTGCTATAGAAAGATGTTCGTTATTTAGAAAATCATGAATACAAACTTATTTTAACTTGAGAATTGACGATTAATTGAGACTTCCAATCTCAAAACAACTTGTGAAGTTCATGAACCCTTAATATCTTGAGTAGTTTATATTCGAGGAAGACCAAAGAAGTAATCTCAACAGAGTTAAAATTATTTCTCAGTTAATGGTTCGTATGTCTGCATGAAAGATGGTCGTAGAGATCACAGTAAGAGATAAAGAAGTATGTATACATCCAAGCAGTCACTGATGATATATTATAGGAAGTTGGGTTTCTGTGTTTTAACTGTGCAAAGTGTTGAGTAGGAAATTTGACAGCAACACAACACAGTAATGTGTTTATGATATTATATTTGATCTCCAAGGGAAAATAAAATTGATTCATTGTGATTTTAGCTCATTCACTATAGAACTGTTGCTATAGAAACAACATCATGTACACTACTACACGAAGATTAAGATCCAGTGTCAGAATGGACTAATTTAGAAAGTTCACCTGGAATTTAATTCTGTGGTCTAAGTAGAAGCTATGCAGTGTGAGCACTAGCATGTGAGTCATGTATGCCCATTTTGGATATAAATGATGTAATTAACTAGATGAAAGAACTACAATTCATCATCCTTTGACATCCTAGAATGCAAATGCTATAGAGAAAGGGGGAGATGGCACGAACATTGACAACTTAATGATGAAGATAGAACAATCCAGTTGTCAGCAAAAGAGCAACAACACAGTGCAGTGCGTTGCAAATATAGGAGTTTGAGCTTAAGTGAGGAAGAAAGGGGTACCCTTGTGCTACAAGAGACTGTAATACGAAGGGAATACAATACATGTTGGTCTCATTAGTTTTGATAATTGATTAATTAGTAATAGGTGTTGATTGGGATCTATTGAATGTAACAGAAGCATAATAATAGAGAGAGGAAGATGAAGATGACAACATAACAGAATGGAACAGATGGCATATACTAAATTAATCAAGAAATAATATCCAAAGAAAAGAGAGAATTGCTGTAACTTGAATTAAACAATTGAAGGATTCAATTTACAATAATTATCTTTAGAATATACAAGGTCAAAAATCATATATTTATCTATAGCATAGATCAAACCCTATAATATAGATCTAGAAAATTAAAATAATAAAAGCGAAAACGTACCTTGATTCATGACTGAATTCTTTGAATTGTTAGGATGGAGAA
Source organism: Agave tequilana (assembly GCA_038442645.1). Classification (NCBI taxonomy): domain Eukaryota; kingdom Viridiplantae; phylum Streptophyta; class Magnoliopsida; order Asparagales; family Asparagaceae; genus Agave; species Agave tequilana. The sequence goes on along the minus strand of JAVJIF010025285.1, from coordinate 65,343 downwards.
GGTCATCTATAAGATTCTTCTCTCTGCTTGAAGGAATTTAAAGAGAAAAAGATGATATGTTCCTTTGGGGACCAAGATCCCTTATATAATAACAAGAGTTATTCTTTTTTTAATTGGCCCTTCATCAAATTAGAAATTGCATAATTATCTCTACACATTAAATTCATGACAATTTAATACCCATTAGTCCAATTATTAACTTTATTATATCACAATTAATTTGGACTCTACTTAAGATAGTCACACACATTAAATTCACATATGTGAGCCAAACATGTTGAATTATTTTCAACAATCTCCCACTTGGGCCACATACGTTACCTTATAAATGTGTACACTTTATGAGCTCAAAATATTGCTATCATGTAATACTTTTAACAATCTCGTCCATTGACTATACTGATATTGGACTAAAGGAATTTTTGTTACATTTAACGTAATTAAACCCCCCAATAATCACATATACCAATACAACCAAATGACATAGATCAATTATGAATATATGACATGAAAATTACATGTAATGTGATCTGAACTTGCCTATTTTCAACTGGTCCACCATTAAACTTTATTGAGATCAAACTTTAACATAATAAAATAGAGTGTATAAACAGAATACTTTATTTCTGCAGAAAATATCCAAATACAGAAAATGTGTCTAAAATATAAAATAGAGCAATGAAACATATATACAAAACTCCCGCTAAGCTATGATATCCTTAAGTGATATAACACCCATAGAAGCAGTATGCTCATGAAAGACCTTCGATGTTAATCCTTTAGTAAGCGGATCCACAATCATAGAATTTGTCCTAATGTACTCTATTGAAATCTGTCCACTCCGTACCCTATCTTTCACAACCAGAAACTTTATGTCAATGTATCTTGACCTGGATGAACTCCTGTTATTGTTGGAATATAGAACTGCTGATTTATTGTCACAGTATAATTTTAGTGATTTTTCAATACCACTTAGAATAAGCAGCCCAGTGACAAAATTTCACAGCCATAATTCATAGTTGGATGCCTCATAACTTGCTATAAATTCTTTTGCCATAGTGGAGGAGGCTATGAATGTTTGCTTAGTGTAGGCTGTCTAAAGATCAATAAAGACAAGTCGTCAAAAGCAGAGTCCCAAACTCCAGACGCAGGGCTAATCATAACCATCAAAGCAGCATCAAGATGCGAGGGTCGAAACCCGCGTCTCAGCAGCACTGCAGCATCAAGGCGCGAGGGTCGAAACTCGCATCTCAACAGCACTGCAGCACCAAGGCGCGAGGGTCGAAACCCGCGTCTCAGCAGCACTGCAGCACCAAGGCGCGAGGCGTCTCAGCAGCACTGCAGCACCAAGACGCGAGGGTCGAAACCCGCGTCTCAGCAGCACTGCGCACCAAGGCGCGAGGGTCGAAGCCCGCGTCTCAGCCAACACTGCAGCGCCAAGATGCGAGGGTTGAAAACCGCGTCTCAGTTATAACTTCTCTCGTTATGGGGTCAATCACCACCCACATAATAAGGAAGTTAAACCCCCATTGTGGAGCGTTTTTAGGGGGCACGTTCACCCCTGAAACCTCTATAAATAGCCCCGTTGCTATGGAGAAGGGGTCGGTCAATCGGAGATCAGAGAAATCAAGGAGAAGAGCTCGACTTGAGAGCTTCCACAGAGAAGGAAAGAGAGTCCAACTCTTCAAGTAACTTGCTGCGTACAAGTCAATCTTTGCCTACAATCTCTTTGAGATTTCTGGTCGACAGAGCTGTGTTACTCCGTCCGCCATCCGAAGAGAAGATCCCCGAAAGTTCCTGACGATCACCGGGTCAACGAAAAATAAGATTCACTTTCCATCGCCACCTAAAGAACCCAGCACTAAACAAATGGGAGATTCAAGACTCAACATCTTCCCTCCCTTGTAGTCGGAGTATAAGTTTGTTGTAACTTTTCAATTGATTCAAGGAAACTTTACGCGAATTTTTCTACTCCGTACCAAACAAGAGATGGCGACTCCGCTGGGGACTACTTTCGTTATTGATGAACAAGTTATGGCGCAAGGTGACGTCCTCTACAAGGGAAAAATGGTCGAATCGCTCGTCGTAGAATTCGACCAGGCAAAGTATGAAGAGTTCCTCTCTTCCGGCTCCAAGAGCCCAAAGGCCCGCGCCTACCGCAGGGTCTCTACGGGGACTTGCCCCGAAATCCGCTCTGAACCTCTCTCAGAGGCAGCTGCTGTGAGGGATGTTGTGGCCAATCAAGCCATGCGTGACACCCGCGCCAACGTCTCTCAGGAGACCCGCGTGGTCAAGTTCTCTGGTGTCCAGTCAATCCATTCTCTTCCTCAGCACCAGGCCGTCGTTGGTTTCTCTCAACCCCCACGACGTAACCGGAACGCTGAGCGCTGACAGAGGAGGCATGCGCGTTAACTGCAAGTTGGAACAACTGATCGTCCAACTGAGGCAAGACGCAAGGTTCAAACCGGCGTCTCTGCCGCACCACATCCGGCACGCGAAATCCGCGTTTGGCAGCCCAAACGTGAGGTTCACCAAGTGGGCTCCTCTAAAACCCTACTTCCCAGATGCCAAGGCGAAACTCGCACGCCTTGTCGAGTACAAGAGGCACACGCCTCTAGGCGTGGGCCCAGAAGCCCTGCATCTCTCAAGCGTCTCTACCCCGACGCAATAATCAGCAACGCGATAGCCGCGTCTCTTCTCAGCAGAGACGCCAGACGCGCGTCTTGAAGACACGCGAGAATCGCGTCTCTGAACCCTGCGTCCCAGCTGTGCGAAGCAAGGACGCCTCCCGCCCTCGGCATTGCGAGGCTAATCTCTTTGATCCTCCTCCCACAGATCTAAGGGATTACTTGACGAAGAAGAGAAGTGCTAATCGGATCACTTCGTCATGTTGCTGCGAACGGCTTATCACAATGCTCTCCGAGTGCTGTTGCAGTTCAGGTGCAAACCAGCAGTCTCTAGTCAGACAGCTGACCCTGATTCCCTGATCAGCTAAAAGAAGTCATTCCCATAGAAGGAGGGTCTTCTCTGATATTGAGTATCCCGAGCTCACTGCAAACATGACAAGCAGGAGCAGGGGAAAACAACCTGCAGTCAGCTCCGATGAGTCTGACACTGAACCGGAAGGAGTGTACCGACACACTCGCACCCGGACTGGGGTGATTCCCCCGATTGACTACCATGCCCTAGCCCGGGGCATTGAGGTGAATAACCCGCATTCTGCTATTGCAGAGTAGCAGGATTCAAACTCTTCTATAGAGAAAGAAGCCTTATATACATGACCAGCACTCTCGAGGAGACAGTTAGGCGCTTGGAGCAGCAAGCCCAGGCCCAGAAGGAACAACTCGAGATGATTCGTGCTCAGCAAGAATCTATCGACTCCCTCAAGCAGATGCTCGCACAGTTGCTTGAAGACAAGAGGAAGTCAGCTGACAAAGCCTCCTCTAGAAAGTCCAAGGGAAAATGAAAAGAGGAAGAAAGCTCATCTTCTGTAGACGTTGAGGAGAAAGAGCAGTCTACTTCTGGTTCGTCTAAATCTTCATCGCAAGAAAAAGACGACCGAGACTAGGGAAAGGTTCATTCTAGAAGAATGAATCAATTGGAGCAACGTCTTGAAGCCCTCACCAACCGGAAAGGCCTCCAAGAAGCAGGAGTGGTCCGGCCATATCCGGCCAAGTAGGATCTGGTACCATACCCTCCCAAATTCAAGGCTCCGACCCTCCAAGCATTTGAGGGAAAAGGTTCACCGAACAAACATATCTACTACTTTAAATCTTAAACAGGGAATGTGATAGATAATGATGCCATCCTGGCACGTTTGTTCATCGGCACCTTAAAAGGGCTCGCCTTTGAATGGTTCATGAAGCTCCCAGAAGGCTCCATTAAGAATTGGGGTGATTTGGAGAAGCTCTTCCTAACGCGCTTCTTTGAAGATGACTCGGAGGTCAACATGCCTACCCTTTTAGCCACCAAGCAATGAAAGGGAGAGTCTGTTAAGTCTTTCGTAGAAAGATTTCGGAACGTGGCACTCCGATATCCAAGCGGTATGACCCAGGTCACCCTGGTGGAAACATGCCGCCATAATCTACAAACCTCACTCCTCGCCCAAATAGGAGTCGCCGAAAGCCGCACCTGGAAGCAGTTGATCCAACAAGGTGAACAGGCTGAAGAAATTGTCGCCCGGGTCAGGGCAGAGGAAAACAAACCCGACCTGAGAGGACAACAAGGCGTGCGCCAGACACATCCCTCCAAACAAAAAGGAAGGACAACTTGGCGACAGAAACCAAATCTCCCGTCAAACCTCAGCCGGTTAAGGGGAGTGGCTCTTCAAGCCAACCACGCGCCAGCAAGCAGTATTCCTTCAAGGACGAACATGTCGATTCGCTCTTCAAATTACTCAACAAGAGCAACAGACTGAAGCTTCCTGAAGCTAGGCGCCCTGAAGAAGTCGGTAAAACCGATAATCCCAACTACTGCTTGTATCACAGGATGTTGGGGCACCCCACCAAGAGCTGTTATATTTTCAAGGACATCCTTCAGGCTCTGATTGACGCGGAGGTATTAAAACTCCGTCCAGAGCAGAAGAAGGTGACGGCCAACATGACGTCATTTCTCCAGTTTGGAAGACAACCTCCAACACCTTCTGGAGTGATCCCTGTCCCAAGAGGAGAGCTAAGAATGGTCAACACAGACTCTCACCAGCAGCAAGAGAAGGGCCTGGTACCTGTTCCCATACCTCGGGGAGAAGTCATGTGGGTTCATCCCGACCTTGTTGATGGCCAGCGATGGACTACTGTGACCAACAGGAAGTCCAAAGGCAAAGCAAAGGCCACATCTTGTAATGTAGTATGTGCCTCTTCTCGGAAAGCAGAAACTAATGTTCCCTCACTGACTGATTCAGAAGAGGAAACGATAGTCCTTGCTGCAGAGCCCAACCAACTGGTGGCGGAAACCTGTTCAAGTCAGTCATATTTGAAAAAGTATGGCGAAATGGCGGCAACTTCTCCAAAACCCGCTGCAGAACCAGCCAAGTCCTCCACAAAGCAATCAGTGGAGAAACAGAAAGAGCTTCGGTATTTCAGAGTTCTTTCAAAAGACATAGCGGAAGGATCCACAGCATCTTACCGCTTTGATGTCCTGGCTCAACTGGCCAACATCCCGGCCCGGATTACTCTTTATGAGCTTCTTAGGCTATCGAAGTCTACCAGAGAAGCTCTACAAGAGGCCTTGGCTAATGTTGAGGTTTTCATGACCCAGGTGCCGATCGGACCAAAGGAGGAAGATGTAGAGGATTGCCTCCATGCCTCCCAAAATACTCCCTGCATCACCTTCACAGCAGATGATATGCAGGTCAAAGGGAAACACGATCGACCCCTGTACTTCACAGGGTACATTGGATCATCCGAGGTGAATCGCATTCAGGTAGATCTAGGGTCTGCATTAAGCATTATGCCTCGCCGGGTCATGCAACATTTAGGGATTCCTACCCACCGGTTGAGCGCTACCCAGACAACTATTTATGGGTTTAATGCCAATAGTACCCGTCCAATGGGGAAGGTCAAGCTCAAATGCCAGATTGGGGACCTAAGGTCGGAGGTGACATGCTACTTGATAGATGCCGACACTTCCTACAATCTACCGCTGGGACGACCATGGATTCATCGCAATTCTATCGTCCCCTCTACTCTCCACCAAGTCATGAAATACATCGACGGGAGTGGAAAAGTGCGAACGTTGATTGCCGAAAGGCATCCGTTCAAGGGACTTGAGAATTATTTCACAGATTCTCTCTTGTATTAGGATTCTATGGAAACAGATGAAATCCCGCAACAAGAAGAGCCCGACTCTGGTAATGAAGCCGACACCTAGCCGGAAAAAGAAGAGTGCATGTGGGAACTAGATCCACTTGTAACGGGCATTAATAAGCTCGACGTTGATAATACCACCGATGATGTAGGCGGATGATATATTAATGAAGAATTAGATTTGGCGTAATTCTCTGTATTCGCTTCTGATTCAGTGTCGTCGGACACTAGTACCGAGGTGGATGATGATCTCTGGTCGGCAATGGATGCTTTGACATCATTGCATGTACCAGTGAAGTCGTCCTTCGAAACGCACCGAGATGCTGGTAATGCGCAAGAATTCATATTCATGGTTCCAGCGAAACGGAAAGGCCAAAGACCAATTCTTTCCTGACGAATTGAATCTGAACCAATGACCTGTGAAGAATCAGAAGGCGAGGAGGAATTCCCTCAGTTCGGTCATTATGAGCCAAAGGCACTCAGAATGATGGAAAGCATGGGGTATGATCTGACGAATGGTCCAGGGTTAAATTTCAGCAAAGGAAGGAGAACACTACTCCGATCTTTTGTACCAAAAGGGAAAACCCCTGATTATTATCATCAGACTCGCAGGGGGTTGGGCTATGTATCAACTTCGATCCCATCGGCTTCTGAGTCTAAAGAGTCATTATGCCATGATTACTCATCGGGCACGTCATCGTGGGAGTCAGATGTTAGTGTCGGCAACATCTTCAGAGAACTTTCAGTGAATATAGTTTCAACAAGCCACCTGAAAGACAAAGATGAAGAGGTAATCCAATCCAATACAGATCCTTGGATCCAACACTTAAACAATCTTGGGATACCCGCTTTGAACAACGCGAGCCACCCACAGAAGATAAGGTTGTTCAGATCAATCTAGGAGATGAGGCTAATCCTAAGCCCATCTTTATAAGTGAAGGTCTGTCACCTTCGGAGAAAAAGGATCTAATATCTCTTGTGCAAGAATATATAGATGTCTTTGCCTGGAATTACGAGGACATACCTGGACTTGATCCTCAAGTGGCTATGCATCGCCTCAACATTAATACAGACATAAAGCCTGTCAAACAACAACAGCGACGGTTCCGTCCAGAAATAATGGAGGCAATTCAATCAGAAGTCAGAAAGCTTATAGACTCTGGCTTCATTAGGGAAGAACAACATCCTGATTGGGTAGCCAACATCGTCCCCGTTGCTAAAAAGAACGGAAAGATCCGAATCTGCATTGATTTTCGTGATCTAAACGAGGCCTGTCCCAAGGATGAATTCCCACTGCCAATCACAGATGTCATGATTGACAACACATGTGGATTCGAGCGAATGTCCTTCATGGATGGATTCTCAGGATATAATCAAATCAAAATGTATCCTGATGATGAAAATCATACCTTTTTCAGGATACCACTGGGGGTATACTGCTACACCGTCATGCCCTTCGGACTGAAGAATGCAGGGGCAACATATCAAAGGGCCATGAATGCCATTTTCCACAAACACATGCGCAAAACGGTGGAATGCTATGTTGACGACATCGCAGTAAAAAGCTGCGCTAAAGGTGATCATATAACTGATCTAAAGGTTGTCTTCGACATCATGCGGGCCCATCAATTGAAGATGAACCCCACCAAGTCCTTCCTGGGGTGGCCAGTGGAAAATTCCTAGGATTTGTAGTGACCTCTACGGGGATTCATTTGGACCCAGAAAAGGTTCGCGATATCCAGGGGATGCAACCTCCGAGAAACCTCAAGGAGCTCAGGGGATTGCAAGGACGATTGGCGTACATCCGAAGGTTTATCTTAAATCTCTCAGGAAGATGCCAACCCTTTTCTAAATTAATGAAGAAAGGCATTTCGTTCATTTGCGACAACGCTTGCCAGCAAGCATTTGAGAAAATTAAACAGTACCTCACACAACCGCTAGTCCTTGCAGCTCCGGTGTCTGAAAAACCTTTCTTGATATACGTCCGAGCGATGGATCATTCTTTAGGAGCTCTACTAGCTCAGAATGATGATCAAGGACGAGAGCAAGCAATCTATTATTTGAGTAGAACAATGATCGGAGCCGAACATCGGTACAACCCAATCGAGAAGGAATGTTTGGCATTGGTGTTTGCTATTCAGAAAATGCGACACTATTTGGTAGGCCAAACTATAAACGTCATATCAAAAGTCAACCCCTTAAGGTTACTTATGACAAAGCCTTCATCGTTAAACGGCCGACTGGCAAAATGGGCCATATTTCTATCTCAATATGAAATGCACTTTTTACCACAAAAGGCCATTAAAAGACAAGCGGTGGCGGATTTCCTGGTTGAGCATCCAGATCTGAGGGCAGCTAAACTTTACGAGGATCTCCCAGATGAGGTGCTGAAGCATGCCAGACTCAGACATCCTTCGAAAGGCAAGTGTGAAAACTTTTCTTTGACGGTACATCGAGAACAAGCCCAAAGGGACATATAGTAGCAGGGGTAGGAGTAGTGCTCGTTTTCCCACAGAACTATGTGATTCCTCGAGCTGTCTCATTAACCGAGCCTTGTTCTAACAATGTGACAGAGTATAATGCTCTTTTGATTGGGATGCAACTCGCCGATGAGATTGGCGTTAAAAATCTCGAGGCATATGGTGACTCCAAACTTATCGTCAGTCAAGTTCGCGGGGAGTACGATGTCAGATATGAAAACCTAGTACCCTATTACAACGCAACTGTCCACATGGCTGAGAGGTTCATAAACTTTTACATTGACCATGTGCCACGCAAGTAAAATGCGCATGCAGATGCACTGGCATCCCTAGCTGCCTCCTTAGCTCTTCCAGCTGGAGCAGTGGAGAAAATATTTGTCCACAGCCACGACCTGTATTGCCCGAGAATTGCTCTTGAGGACTACCAGGAGCCAGCGGGAAATTGTCAAGGCAAGGAAGCGCTTGAGTCGTCAGCCAGTCCAGAGCCTAGAGACTGGCGATTCCCTTATATTGATTATGTCTTGTATGGCATCCTACCTGAGGACACCAAAGAAGCGGCTGCCATTCGAAGGAAAGCCCCAAGTTCTACTATAATGCGATTACGCGAACACTGTATCGTCGATCGCATGACGGGATCTTGCTTCGCTACCTTTCACAAGAAGAGGCACAGGAGGTATTGAAAGAAGCTCATGACGGCATGTGTGGAGCCCGTCAACCTGGCCCAAAACTTGCTTATCGACTCCAAAGGTTAGGATATTACTGGCCTAAGATGTTCGCTGACGCCATCACTTATGCCAAAAGATGTCACGTCTGTCAAGTACATGGCGATTTCATCCATCAAGCACCAGGATACCTTCACTCTACGACCTCTACCTGGCCGTTTGAGATGTGGGGGATGGATGTAGTCGGCCCTATCAGCCCTCCATCATCAAAAGGACATCGGTTTATCTTAGCCATAACCGATTACTTCTCCAAATGGGCTGAAGCCATTCCTTTGAAGGAGGTAAAATCATATGATGTGATCAAGTTCGTGAAACATCACGTCATTTACCGTTTTGGGGTACCTTGGCGAATTATCCATGACAATGGACCTCAGTTCGTCAGTCAGGCTTTCCAAAGGTTCTGCACTAAGTTCAGAATTCAGAGTGTGTCCTCAATGGCATACTATCCTGCCGCTAATGGTCTCGCAGAAGCTTTTAATAAAACCATCGGCAAACTTCTCAAGAAATTCGTCTCGAAAAGTCAACGTGACTAGGACGACAAGCTAGGTGAATGCTTATGGGCCTATCGCACAACTGTTCGAACCCCGACTAAAGCTACGCCATTTTCTTTAGTATACGGGTATGAAGCCGTGCTTCCACTAGAAATCCAAATTCTGTCTCTACACATCGCCTTGACAGCGGAGATGACAAATGAGGAGAAGCATCGACAGCGACTCCAAGAATTGGAGGCCTTAGATAATAAACGTCTGCAGGCCCAACAACAAATCGAGCTCTACCAAGCTCGGATTACCAGAGCCTTCAACAAGAAAGTTAAAGTGCGAACTTTCAAGAAAGGCGATCTTGTCTTAGCCGTCAGAAGACCTATGGTGATGACACATAAAACAAAAGGAAAATTCCAGCCCAAATGGGAGGGACCATTTGTAGTAGAGTCAGTCTACTCAAATGGATCATATCGCCTCATAACCTCAAATGGCGATACACTCATGATGCCAATCAATGGCAGATTCCTGAAAAAGTACCATCCTTGATAGTACTCCTCCTCTGATCAAGTTAAAAGTACACCTCTGATCACAAATCCAGATCCAAGAAAAGTTTCTTTCCTTCGCTAGACCACAAGCTAATCGGGCACTGGCTGCACCATGATGCATGATGTAAATATTGAGAAAGAAACTTGGGTTTTAATATTCCTACCTTCATTAACATCCGACACCTCCGACGGCTAAGGACAGAGGAAAATGTTGGCTTCTAAGCCCAACATAAGTCCTTGACAACTCATCATGCTGAGGGGAATAGCATGGCTAGCCCAACTCAAACGGTAGTTGGTAAAGGCACCTCAAATCCGTTGATAGCTGAGGGTTTGCTAAAAATCCTAAGTGGATGTAGTTCCACCCTCTCCTCCAAAATCCCTTACCAATTCTCATACACAGAATGGTAGGTCTACAAAATATAATCATTGCTAGGTTAACACTATACCTCTGGTAATGAAAATTTTTAATACTCCCTATTGAGTACAAACCTTATTTGTCAACTCTATATGGAGTAGTAAGCCTTCAAATTTGTCAAGTTAACACTATACCTCTGACACTTCAAACTTCACTTGTCAATTCTCATCAATAGAATGACAAGTCTTCAAAATTTCTCATATCGCAAGTCCATTACTGTCAAGTTAAAACTACACCTATGACATTTTCAAACTTCACTTGTCAATTCTCAACAATAGAATGGCAGGCCCTCAAATTGCTCATATCGCAAATCAATTTTTGTCAAGTTAATACCACATGACTTGACAAATTACTGTTAAGTTAACATTATACTTCTAAACAGTGATCAAGTCGCTGACAAGTTCAAAATTAAACCTCTGACAGCCATTTTTCCCTCAGACTTCTATATCAAAGCTGAAATGAACGATGCTAAGTTTAATATTACACCTCTAGCGTCTAAATCATTGCTAAGTTTAACAATACACTTAAGGCCATGACTTTCCCTCGGACTTCCTTGTCAAAGTCGAGATACCAATGCCAAGTTCAAAATTACACCTCTAGCATTACCCTCGCTGCTAAGTTAAACATCATACCTATGGCAGTAATACTTTCAGTTTTCTCAAATAAAACTGAAATGCTTTTGAGTCAAGTTAATACCACACCTCTGACTCACATTCTTGTCAAGTTAATATCACACTTCTAACAAGACTACATTCAACCCGTTAAGTTAATATCACACCTCTAACGGTAAAAACTTTCCTAGATCCCCCGCGAATCTAGTCTCACTTGTTATTCTCATTAACAGAACAACAAGTCTACCTAAAAATATTGTTAGGTTAACATTACACCGTTAACAGTGTTTTCATTAGATCCCCAGCTGATCTTAATCAAGTTAATCCCTAACCTCTGATAAAAGCTCATCTTCCCTGGGGGTACAAGTTCCACCTGTCACTTTCCTTTATAGAGTGGCAGGTCCACAAAAATTATCTTATCCCTTGTCAAGTTAATATCACACCTCTGACAGCATTATTGAGTTCCTGAAAGAGGATCTCTCTCTACAAAATTTGACTCGTTAAGAGTATCATCATAGTTTTGACAAGTCACAGATTCTTTGCTTCTATTCATCTGACTAAAAAAAAGAGGGAGTTCAAGACAATAGAAGGAAAAAAAGAGTCACTTTTATTTATATCCAACATATGAAAGTGATACAAAACGCTCTCTTATACAATAAGATTGAGTGTTACAATAAAGGAGTACAAAGTCCCTCTCTCTCAAAGGTTGCACTCACTCCTTGAAACATGTTCACCACTCCAAATACGAGATGTTTGGAAGGGCGCAAAGATGGGTTGAGCACTGTGATGACGTTCGGAGGTTGATTACGTCACCATGCATGACGTGAACATTGAAAGAGTCCATTGTTAACCAAGAATAATGGTATTTCTTGAGGTCGAAAGGCAGCAGAATCTTCTGACTCCACCTGACCATCCGAAGTGGGGTATGATCCTTCACCACCAGAAAGTCATCCAATGAGTATGGAGTTTTCATCGATGTCACTTCTGGGGTAGGTGAAGGGAGAATCTAAGACCATACCCACCACTATATTCACCGCCATACTCACTCTGACCATGCCATGCCAAGAAGCATGACCGGTGCATTGAATCTAAAGAGATCTTGGCGGGCGTAAGGAGCCATGACTTCTTCTCCAGTGGTGGACCATCGAACAAGTTCGCTGGCCGAAATATTCTCCCAGGGGCCCAGCGAATATGAAAAAGGATGATTAAGCCTACCTACAAGAAGCAAACAAAAATTAGAAGATCTGAAGCTTAAGATACTTCAACAGAAAAGCTAAGTGACAGACGCAGCTATTGCTGAAAACTTCAGACGCAGGAATGACCCGCGCAGTGAACCAAACTTCTGCGGCGGCAAAAACAAACGCGATCAAAGCTGTGATACACACAGATTCGAACGCGGTCCAGTTTTGCACCCGCGTCTAAAATATGAGACGCGAAGAGAATCAGACGCGAAAATTGCCATCTCCCTGTTGGATAAACAGGGGTTACAAAATTCAGGCCTGAAACCTTTGATCTGAGTTGAAATCCTTCTAAGTTAACAGCCTCAGATGCGAGCTTTGTATGTAAAGCTCGCGGTCCAGGTGCAAAAGTCCATTATACTCGCGTCCAGAGAATTTTGAGTCAGAATTTTCTAAATGGAGCAACTTTCAAAAGATGGGCGCACCAGTTAGACTTCAGGAGAAGGTCAAGAAAATGAATCTCTTTAAGAGATAGCAAAACTGAAACCTAGTGGGCTGAAAATTTCATGGCAAACTAGGAAGTCATACCCACAGAACAACCCGTTGGGGGTTGAACTTTCTGCATCAAGGCGCGGACGTAAAAGGCGCTCAAGGAGACGCTTTTTGATTTTGAAATCACTTGACAGTGATAATCTTCTGAAGAGATTAAACAGAAGCATGAAAGCTCTGGGTCATCGTCGTCCATGGGGGTAAACCCCAGATAAAGTCCTTGAAGGAAGAAGATGGAATCTCCTAGAGCTCTCGCTCTCGAGAGAAAACAGTCTAAGCAATGGACTGTTAAAAGAAAGGGGTGAAGCCTATTTATAGGCAACCCATAAAGCCTGTAATTAATGGCTCACTAATCAGAACCGTCAGCCTTAATTCCCACATGAATGTCAAAGCCTAATGAAGGGCTGACACGTGGACTGTCGCTTCGGGAAGCATCGAAGACGCAAGTCTCCAACCGCCAGCGCCAATTTGGCATTTAAAAGCATTAATGCCTAAACCCAATGAAGCGCTGACGCGTGGACTGCCGCTTCGGGAAACATCGGATGATGCGAGTTCCCAATCGACAACATCGACTTGACATTTAAAGATCTAAGGAAATCTTTATGACAAGCCGCATGTAACGCCTGGGAAGTTGCACCAAACGCAGGCCCGAGAGCCGCGTCCAGGAACTTGCGTCCCTTTCGGCGTCCTCTTTCATTCCAGTTAAGAGAATTGCGACTGCGTCCCTCAGAGCGGTTCAAAGCCGCGTCCCCCAGGAAAACGGACCCATTCTGGGGTCGCGCTTTGAAGGTACAAAAGCCGCGTCCTAAGACTTACTTCTACAACAGAGAAGGCCTACGTCATTCAGAGGTGTCACAGGCATCCTGAAGTTGCATTTATATTGCAAGATGACAATGATATTCCTCTCATAAACTCAATATAATTTGAGTTTGCATTGAGTCGAGGATCTAGAGACATGCCTCCACTAAGACAGTATCGCGTCCTCATATCTATGTGTCAGCCTTGGAGGAGCATAAAACTGCGCCCTCACTGCATCCTGAATTCTTCATTTGGGTAGAGTTAAGGGCTGCGGCCAGGGAGCCACGTCCTTCCATAACCAAAGCCGCGACCTTCGCGCAAGCTTGAACCGCGTCTCAATTCGCAGGTCAGAGTCGCGTTTCTCAGAACTGCGTCTCCACTACAAATCAGAGCCGCGTTTTGCAACAAAAAAAAAGGGGAACTCAGTTCAGCTTGAGTTTATTATCCATGGTCAGTCAAGGAGCATAACCAGAGAGTGCAACTAACAAATTGGATTCATCTACAGTAAAACAACGAAGATGGAGCAAAATTTCGAAGACTCTTATTATTTGGGCCAAAAATGATAAAAGTAATACAAACACTCTTGATGAATAGAGTGTTTTTTCTTTACCAAAAAAAAAGAAGAAGAAGAAGCTAATAATCTTGGTTCGCCAAAGAACGGATTTGTTCTCTGAGGCGATGCATCTCATGTTGACGCGCTTTCTCAGCCTCCATGAGTGCTTGGACCCGTAAATCCTCCTCAGATAAGAACTCCTTCGCAGCCAGCTGCGCTCGTAGAGATTCCAACCTGGAGGAGTGAGTGGAGAGGCTTTCTTCAACCTGCGTCTTGGCAGCTTCCAGCTCTTCCAGCTTCTTCCTGGCAGTGGCAAGCTTCTGCTCATTGATTGCAATCAAGGCCTCTGCCTTTGCTATGGTGGTCCGAGTAGTGATAATAACCTGCTCTGTGCTCTGCATGACGAGTTCAGATTCCCTTGAATCGCCAATCAGCCTTTGATGGTCACCCTGGAAATGTTGGAGATGGCGGATCTCTTCAGCTATTTGTTCCTCCATCTTCTTTCGCTCTTGTTCTTGAGCAGCCAGAAGCCTGTTCAGGGTTGCCCGGGCCTCGTGTACTGAACCAGCGTCTTCCAGAGACTTAAGTTCTTTCAAGTCACTTCCCAACTGCTCCACCAGCATCAGGCATGCCCTAGCCTGCGAAGGACCTCCAGTATGATCAATGTTCTCGATCAGATTTTCGAGAAGCACTCAGGCAAATTTGAAAGAACTGCCCCTAGAGAGGATGAGGTCAATACATGATCGCATAGAAGTAAAGAACTGCTGCACCATTTGACGTGCCAGTTCTTTCATGATATCATTAGCTGGAGAGAACTCTGCTGATGTGCTCCCAGATCCCCTTTCCATTACAGGGCGGGAGATGGAAATCAATTCATCTCGCGCAGGAGTATGGCCAACGACAGGTGCGACAGAAGCTGAAATGGTCGCCGACACTTCCGGGGTAGTTGCTGTCGTAGCAGCCTCCATGGCGACTGAAGTAGCAGCAAACCTGATCTCTTCAGAGACCTCGGCCGAGGCTTGAATTGTACTGCCTTCTGGGTCGACACTGGCTGCAAGGTCCTCTGCCTGAGCTCCCTCAGCGTTCTCTGCAAATCCTCAAAATGTTAACCATGACAGTAAAAGGAAGATATTCAAAGCCTCAATATTTTCTTACCAAGCTGAGGATTCAAAGACGGCGAATTCCTGGGCGAATCTTGTAGGGTTGAGGTCTCTCCGACTTCAATAATTGCCCTCTCCTGAGGCATTTCAGTAGCAGGAGTCTCAACGTCCTCCTGCTGGGCCAGCTCCTGTATCATTTCCTCGATATGGGAGGAAGTCGCAGCCTCGCTGTCCACGGCCAGCCCTGCAGCATAAAGTTAAAGGGAAAACGTCAGAACCTTTTTCTAGTTAAAAGGGAAACCGGGTCAAAAAGGCAAAGAGAGTACCTTCAGCAGGAGTAATTGCTGCTAGTGGCGATGCCGTCACCGGATCACACCTATGTATTTCTTCCTCCGAAATATGTGAGAATTTACTCGGATCTGGAAGAGCGGGTCCATCGCGAAAATCGACTTCATCGCCTGAATAATATTCATCCTCCTCGGATGATGAAGACGATAATGCAATATAAGAGGCCTCGATAGTCGAGACCTTACCACCAAGTACCCCGGTAGTAGGGCTGGGGTCAACTACCCGCGAGCTGGGCATCAATACAGCAGGAGACTCAGGCTGTGGTGCCTCATCGCTCCTCTCTTGGGCTGAAGAAGACCCTGGTTAAGTTGAGACCCCTGTAATCTCAACATCATCCCTTCCCACCAGGTCAGCCTCAAGACGCTCAGCCTCATCAGTTGCAGTGGGATCATCAGCAAGCTCCCCTTCTTCTAAAATTGTAACCCCTGATCCCCGGTATACGTATCACCGTATTAGTTTGCGATACGATGTATAAAATTGATTTGACCTCCGTGATAGCCCAATTGAGCAGATTTCAGTTTCAAAAATTATTTTCTAATATTTTAAATTTTTCAGAATTTTCTGGAATTTTTTGGATTATTTTGGAAAATCTCCGTAGTCGGTGTCGACCGATACCGATAATAGGCTTTACAATTTTCTTTCACAAATGGAGTTATATTTTGAGAATCCGCTTTCACCGTGTGTCATAGAATCGTATAGTCTACATTAGTTTATTTTTGGGCATTTTTCTGAATTTATCGAAAATCGGGCGAAACCGGAGTCGCCTGATACCGGCGACATCTTCCAGGATTTTAATTTGCAAACTAGACTGAATTTCTTCAAACCGTTTTCATCTTACGTCTCAGACTAATAGTCTTTATTTTCTGTAATTTTTGGACACCGTTCGGAGCTGATCGAATACTGGGCCAATATAATAATAATTAAATATTATTTTTTTTTAAATCTTCCCTTTTTCTTTTCTTTCCCTTTCTTCTCCCCCATGCTTCTCCACTGCCTTAACCCATCACCGCCATTCTTCTCTCTTCTTTAAAATCCCTCCTCTCTCTCTCCCATTTATTCTCTCTCTCACTCTCCCACTCTCTCTCTCTCTCTCTCTTCTCTCTCTCTTCTCTCCCCCTCTTTTCCCCCACTCTCCCTCTCTCTCTCTGTGTATGCTGTGCAACCCCAAATGAAGGGGGAGGGCGACCCGTCGCCAGCGGCTAGGCCGCCGACCGCCGCCACCGGCCGCGACTTCAGGCCGCGCCCTAAAGCCGGCCACCACCTCTCCTCCCCTTTCCTTCTTCTTCTTCTTCCTCTTTGCTTTTCTTTTCTTTTCTTTCTCTGTTTCTTTCCCCTCTCTGTTTCTCTCTCCTGCACTCTCTCTCTCACTATCTTGCTTGGCCGGACCCGGGACCGCCGCCGGCCAGCTGTGCTGGCCGGCCGGCCCGCATCCGAGCAAGCAGCAGCATATGCTGCTGCTGCTCCTCCTCCTTATTGGGTTGGGTAAAACCCAAACCCAATAGCTCTTTTGAGTTAAGTGAGTAACCCAATAACCCTGTTGGGTTTGTTTGGAAACCCAATAACCCGTTAGCCCAGGTACCCATTTGACTTAAATTAATGGATTCGGGTTATCGGATCCAAACCCGACTCGTTATGAGCCCAAACCCGTATCCAAACCCAATAAAGGTAAATTTGCAGAAAGCCCCCTTGTACAATTCAGTATTTGCATTTCTTATTTTTATTTACATATTTAACCCTATTTGTTATGATTTAGTATTCGGGCGATATCAGGAGCATCCGGACTCCGATTTGGATGATTCTGGATCCGTTGCGATCGTGGGAAAGAGAGCTACATTCCCATAGCTAGTTGGTGAGTGTTTTAATTTTATAAATTATATTTATTCATGTTAGATTGGGTGACTACTTTAGTCCATAAATCGTAAATGTGAATAAATTACGATACATGGTACTTCAGCGACACTTCATGATAAAGACGACTATCACATATACGTAAGAGATGAGTCTATCTACTTCACGCCCTTGCCATGGTCACTTCGTTACTGCTACATGTATACTATCACTATGATACATTCATCGTCACAGCCCCACCACTACACTCGACCAGTGATTGCATTTCAACCTCTGATACACAACATAGGACCATATCATTTCATGTTCATGACCAATGTTCCATGGATACACGACACTGACATGTCATGTGCTAGTCTCACCGTCCCACAGATATGCTAATGCACAGACACTGTTATTTCATGAGGTCCCTTGTGCATGCTTCACTCATACATTGATACTGCGCATCATTACATTATTACTGCAAAGTCGTGAACTACAGCTACTCGGATATGCTATTATACTGCTACATGGCTAGGCTATACACAGTTACTTCATGATCTTATACCACTGGACCCATCGACCTACATGCATTGATTGTCTATATATTCCTGTTTGCATGGATCATGATGTATATTAGTACTTCATGACTATTCCTGGATTCCCGTTATATTGAACACTATTTCTGTTACATGTATTATTGTTTCATGTGATTCCGGTATTCCTCTTATATGATTGTTTCATGTTACTGATATGGATATTCCCGTTACTGGACATGAGAGCTGTTGATACGCGATATATGGCATCCCACATCTATTGTTCCCGTTTCATGTTATATTGTTCTCCTACTGCAGGGGACGGTAGTGCTACCTACCAATTGCTCCATGAGCTCTCGTTACTTGTTTCATGCTCCCCTCTTAGCGAGAGGCCCTGGTCTCAGCAGCCAGGGGTTTGTTTAAGGCCGTGATCCCAGGTATGCACGAGATACATCTACCCGATAAGAGCTCCTCGACCACGGGTTTCCAATTAACATAATAAAACAGTCTGCACAATAGTGACGTCGGGAACACTTGTTATTTGGTCACTCTCTCGTTTGGATAATGGTACCCGTAGGCCATGTCCGGATGGGTTTCGACTGGAGTGCGGGCTCCAGTATGAACTGCCAGTGGTATGGGACATTGGAAGAGATTGATTAAAATACCAGGTGATGCTGATTGTTATTATTGTATAAATCACATGACATACTCGACTCATGTATATTATTGTCTCTTTCTATTTGTTACCATTCCTGATATGTTATCCATAATCATGTCACCTGTATACCTTGTTACATGTTCTTATATTTGTTACGCTCGATGTCGTATTTGCTATTCATGGATGCATATACTCTGCATTGCATTTATTCTGTTTTCTGTATACCTTAGAGACATCACTACTATCTATGCACCACACCGTATGATGGTTATCTTGCATATGCCCATCTGCATGTTCACTTCTATCACGTCTCCACTAGCATGTTCATTTCTATTACATCACCACTAAACAACATTATTTATGATATAAACTGGATACGACCATAGACCTGACCTGATGATAACCGGCTAGGTAGTGATGGTATTAAAAGATAGCATCTTGTATCTTTCATGTTTAGATACATCTGCTGCTACTTATATGCTTATTATATGCTTAGGATATGGTATCACTATTACAACAGCATGTCTTATCTATTATTATTGTGCTCGTATTATTATAGTACATATTATTGCCTCCTTCATTTTACCACTCACTAGGTCGCTTTCTGACAACCCTGGGTTTGCATGCTTAGGTTGGAGATCTGAGTTACCATATCATCAGATAGTGCCTTGGATCACATAGGAGACTCTTCATCGAGATCGTTCATAGGTATTGTTGTGTTTTATTTCTGTTATCATATTCCTCCCAGTTTTCCTATCTGTTATGATCACTCACCTCTTTCTGCAGGTATTCTTGTACTTATTTCATGCTGGAACTCATGTATATATGGCGGTTATTTATTGTACTGAGGCTTAGCGTACGTACGTGAGGGTTTTCCGCTCCGCGTATGTACGTCGCCATAACGTCCCCGTACCTGCGGGATCGGGGCGTTACATAGTGGTATCAGAGCCTAGGTCACACCTGGTGTGGGTAACCACCTGGGTCAATACTCGGGCTCTTACCAACACTACAATCAGATTCATATTCAAGCTAGTCTGTATCTGAATTTGGGGATTCCAGCAACAAGTACAAGAATACCATGATCTTGACAATTCCTGCCTTGACTCGTTTGTATCCCTTCCTTACTTACAGTTGTCCACCAGAATTTTCGATTTCCTTCTTGCTTACTTTGCATCTTCTTGCTTCCAATCCGTTAGTGTTAGTTCACTACCATACTTCTCCATCCCGAGGTTCTTAGATACAGTAGAGTGCGCAGCGGAAGTGTCGTGGACCCGTAACATTTAGGCTCTGGGATTGAACATATTGTTCTCACACCTGATTTGAAATTTCGAGGACGAAATTTTTGTAAGGTGGGGAGAAATGTAACCCCTGATCCCCGGTATACGTATCACCGTATCAGTTTGCGATACGATGTATAAAATTGATTTGACCTCCGTGATAGCCTGATTGAGCTGATTTCAATTTCAAAAATCATTTTCTAATATTTAGATTTTTCAGGATTTTCTGGAATTTTTCTAGATTATTTTGGAAAATCTCCGTAGTCGGTGTCGACCGATACCGATAATAGGCTTTACGATTTTTCTTTCACAAATGGAGTTATATTTAAGAATTTGCTTTCACCGTGTGTCGTAGAATCGTATAGTCTACGTTAGTCTATTTTTGGAAATTTTTCTGAATTTATCGAAAATCGGGTGAAACCGGTGTCGCCCGATACCGGCGACATCTTCCAAGATTTTAATTTGCAAACTAGACTGAATTTCTTTAAACCGTTTTCATCTTACGTCTCAGGCTAATAGTCTTTATTTTCTGTAATTTTTGGGCACCGTTCGGAGCTGATCGAATACTAGGCCAATATAATAATAATTAAATATTATTTTTTAAATCTTTCCTTTTTCTTTTCTTTCCCCTTTCTTCTCCCCCAAGCTTCTCCACCGCCTTAACCCATCACTGCCATTCTTCTCTCTTCTTTAAAATCCCTCCTCTCTCTCTCCCCCCCATTTATTCTCTCTCTCACTCTCCCACACTCTCTCTCCTCTCTCTCTCTTCTCCTCTCTTCTCTCCCCCTCTTTTCCCCACTCTCTCTCTCTCTCTGTATGCTGTGCAACCCCAAACGAAGGGGGAGGGCGACCCGTCGCCAGCGGATAGGCCGTCGGCCGCGACTCCAGGCCGCGCCCTAAAGCCGGCCACCACCTCTCCTCCCCTTTCCTTCTTCTTCTTCTTCCTCTTTGCTTTTCTTTTCTTTTCTTTCTCTGTTTCTTTCCCCTCTCTGTTTCTCTCTCCCGCACTCTCTCTCTCTCACTATCGTGCTTGGCCGGACCCGAGACCGCCGCCGGCGCCGCCGGCCAGCTGTGCTGGCCGGCCGGCCTGCACCCGAGCAAGCAGCAGCATATGCTGCTGCTGCTCCTCCTCCTTATTGGGTTTGGGTAAAACCCAAACCCAATAACTCTTTTGAGTTAAGTGAGTAACCCAATAACTCTGTTGGGTTTGTTTGGAAACCCAATAACCCGTTAGCCCAGGTACCCATTTGACTTAAATTAATGGATTCGGGTTATCGGATCCAAACCCGACCCGTTATGAGCCCAAACCTATATCCAAACCCAATAAAGGTAAATTTGCAGAAACCCCCTTGTACAATTCAGTATTTGCATTTCTTATTTTTATTTACATATTTAACCCTATTTGTTATGATTTAGTATTCGGGCGATATCGGGAGCATCCGGACTCCGATTTGGATGATTCTGGATCCGTTGCGATCGTGAGAAAGAGAGCTACATTCCCATGGCTAGTTGGTGAGTGTTTTCATTTTATAAATTATATTATTCATGTTAGATTGGGTGACTACTTTAGTCCATAAATCGTAAATGTGAATAAATCACGATACATGATACTTCAGCGATACTTCATGATAAAGACGACTATCACATATATGTAAGAGATGAGTCTATCTACTTCACGCGAGTTAGCTACATTGCTCACATCACTTGCCATGGTCACTTCGTTATTGCTACATGTATACTATCACTATGATACATTCACCGTCACTGTTTTCCATTATGTTTGCAAAGGGGAAAACTTACAAAAAAAAGGGTTGAGGAGCTAAATTACAAGTATTCTTAAAAAAGATTACAAGTAGATCTCCTCAGAGATTCTGGAGAAGTGTGCCGATAGGAGTCTGGTCAGCGCGCGACCACTTTGTCCCTTTGACGATGCGAGCGATGAGATTCCCTTCTCGCCTGGTTCGGGGAATCAGAGAATAGAAGGTTGGTAGAACCCTCTTGCTGCTTCTCAAAATCGCCTTCAATAAGGAATTCCTTCTCGCCTGGTTCCGGAGATTCCTTTAGAAGAAGGACGATATTAGGGTATCAACACCCTGAATAGAGAAAGCAATTCTCTAAAAGGTCTCTGAATTCGAGAACGCACAGTGCTTTGTGAAGAAGCCTCTGCTTGTGGAGCTCTTCTGCGCGTCTGTCTGCCTCTATTGATCTCTATTGATCTCTCTCGATTGATCGATCCCCTCTCCTTGTACCCCTGGCGGGCTATTTATAGGGAGAGCAAGGGTATAATCGTCCCTTGAAGATATGAAAACAGATTGAATCAAATCTGTTTAAATCTGGAAATTAGCCTTGCTGCGAGGCTAGGATAGCTTCTGCGGAGCTAGAATTGGCAGGTCGGTTGATCCTCTTGATCTGTTTTAATCCTTTCCATATTGTTGGAGGATTTCCCCTGATCTTCTTACTCGTTTTTTTAGAAGAGTCAGGAGATTGTGGCAATCAACTGCCAAATTTGATCTCTGATTTGATCTTAATTGGATTTGATCTGATTGGATCTGATCTCATCCGGAGATTTGATTGGTCAAAGGTTGACTGTGGCAGATCAATAATGGCGCTGCCCGCATTGAGCTCGTGGCAGAGTTAGAGGCAATTCTTGGCGAAGTCCGAAAAAGAGGCTTTTCGGCGAAGCTGTCAGTTGGCTTCTTGGCGAAGTCGAGTGATATTAGCCTCTCAAACGAGGCTATCCCTTTGGGCTCATGCGATGCTAAGTGCTAGCATCTTTAGACCTGCTGAGGTCTGTTTAGAAACAATCCGGGTTCACTGTCTGCTTGCTGGATCAGTGGAGTCCAAGTTGCTTCCTTGTCCCTCGGAGATGGGTGAAAACTGGTCTTCAGCTCGTCTGTCACTTGTCTTTTGTAAATGTCAACAAGTTTAGACATTGTTCGGACCAACAAGAATCTTGTCTTTTTTAAGTGTCAACAAGACTCCCTTCAAAGTTTTCGAAAGTCTGTAATGGCTCAGACTACGAAACACTTTGAACTGCTTTGATTGGTGGTGGTGTGGAGTATGAACGTCGCCATGATGGTTGAGTTCAGCTTCGCTTTGAATCCTGCTTTGGGATGTAGATTCGCCGAGGAATCATGTAGACTCGCGTCTGGGTATCTTCGCAGCTAGTAGCCCCGCATCTGGGCTTCTGAAGATATGTTCGCTTGGGAGGGCATGTCGCTTTCCCGAGATCAACTGTCGTGGGCTGGTTACGAGGAGGATTACTCCTTTCTTCGTGCTGATCGAGGGAGATATTCTCCGATTTGCACGTTTCCGAGGGAGGATATTCCCTTTCTTCAAGGCGCCATCAGTGCCTTTTATGAGGGAGACGTTTCTCCCTTCGCACGGTTCCAAGGGAAACCGTCCCTGTTCTCAAGGCCCAGTAAATGCCTTAAATGCGCTCGTGCTTCCACGCTTGAGGCGGCAGCGCTCAGGCCATGGGGCCTATAAATAGGACACTTGAGGTCCTCTGAAGAGAAGTGCTTTGCCTCTCTTCTCTTCTCTTGGTTTGAAAGAGATACTCAGATCTCTGAACTAGTGGGAATGCCCACTCTGGTCATTATCCGGCCAAGGACCGGTAAGTCTTGATCGTTCAACGACTTCACCGATTTTAGGGAATTCGTTTCCCTTGTTCTCCATTTAACTAATCTGCGGAGAAGGATTTCAGCATAGCTTCCCAGCGAAGCTATCATCTTGACTTGGTCAGAGAAAGATCACTGCATGTTAAGTCCGCTGCACAGGCAGAACTTGGGACTTAGTCTCTTCAAGGTTGAGCCAGTCTTGCCGTATAGGCGGAGCTAAGACTGCATCCCACGGGGTCAGTCTGGCTAGCCATATAGGTGAGGCTTGGACTTGGCATTTGTCGAGCCAGCCCATCAGTGCTGTGCAGGCGAGGCTTATCCTCTGCTGAAATTGGATTGCTTTGACCCAAAAGATTCTGATTTGCAGTTTTTTCTGTGCTTAACTGCTAATCTGTTCTGATTTTGCATTGCAGTGAGCTATGCTTGCCAATCTTGTGACTTGATGGAAGGAACCATAAAATTGCCTTATGCTTCTCCGGTTGAAGCTTTACTTTTAAGCAGGAGGAACAATTCGGGGCAGCGGGTGCGTGTCCCAGAGGCTATTGGCAGCCTCTTATACGAGATGATTCGTTCTGAGGTGAGGCTGGTAGCCGCTTTGTCGGAGATGATCCGTTTCGGGGTAGTGGGCGTCACCTGTGAGATCACTGGCATCATTGCCAACTTGTAACGCCCCGATCCCACGGATACGGAGACATCACTGCGACGTATATACGCAGGTCAGAAAGTGCCCCCACGTATACACGCTAAGCAATAAGTACAACAAGAATCAGAGTGCACGACAAAGCGTGATTTCCATACATATGCCAACATAAAAGTACAGGTACAAGTCATCACAAGATATGATAAAATATTACACATTACATGTATCTTTTATCACAACTAAGTCCAAAAGCAAAAGATACAACATAAACACAAAATGCTCACGAGTAGGATGAAGATCCCGTGAGTCAAAAAGAAAGATCTGGCGCAAGGACTGGAGCTAATCAGCCTGCTCGCTAAAGAAGCTCGATCTTCTGTGGATGGCTCCACTTCGATCCAAGCTTCGGAACCTGAACATACAAATCCAAGGGAGTCAGGACCTCCCGAAAATGAACAGGTTATAGCCAAGTGGCTAAGGGATATGAATAATAAGGACGGAACAGCATAATGAATATAAACCAACAAGTAATGAAAGCATAAAGAACTATAATCAGGATGAAATGGATACATAGTTAAAGTCTATTATTATTATTACTTGTCTTACTGTGATATCTAGCTATGTGACCCAGCGTCCCAGCGCACATAGATCCATATCCTAGTAATACAAGGTTGTTATTGGAAACAGCGGGGGTATCGACGAACTATGTTTACAGTGGATCAATACATGCCCGGGATAACGGTCCAGGATTGTTCCGTTGCTTGGTGACGGAAGCCAGCCGCTAGGCTAACAGGAGGGACTTATGTATGCCCTTTATCATGCTAGTATTCAGGAAGAGGGAGCAAGCACTCCCCTCGGTCCCCTGGTGGCCCACAGGTCAGACCGGAACATGAGTTGCACAACATTCCTAAAACCACTGTAAACACGAACACCTATCGATATCCGCATGTTTTCCCCCGACCCAATATAAGTTGGTCCATTTTATACAAAGTCAAGTGTATCATGCTTGGTTCAAGTGATGGCATGATAAGTGGTGATATCCATTTATTAACAAGTTATGAAATGAGGCTACACAATAATAAGTCATGAAGTGGAAATATAAAATAACAAGTCATAGTGTAATATGAAGTAAGATCATCAAGTAACATGTCATGAGGTATCAGTCATGAAGCACAAGTAACAATAATACATAGCACATGAACAA
Organism: Agave tequilana; assembly: GCA_038442645.1. Taxonomy (NCBI): domain Eukaryota; kingdom Viridiplantae; phylum Streptophyta; class Magnoliopsida; order Asparagales; family Asparagaceae; genus Agave; species Agave tequilana. The sequence goes on along the minus strand of JAVJIF010025285.1, from coordinate 39,999 downwards.
ATGGTAAGATCCAAATTCAGAAAAGAAATCAACTAAGACAAACAGCCTAAATTAGTCGACTAGGTGGAAGGGTTAGTCGACTAATAAGGGTCTCTAGTCGACTAACAGTCTGAATTAGTCGACTGAAACTGGGTTCCAGAGAGTTGAGATTCTGTTTCAGGGAAAGTTAGTCGACTAGGTAAAAAGGGTAGTCGACTAACAGACACGCAAGTCGACTAACAGTCAAGCTAAGTCGACTAGAACTGGGATACAGAGAGTTAAGTTTGTTTCAGGAGTCGACTAAGGTGAGAAGGGTTAGTCGACTAGTAGTCTATAGTCGACTAATAAATAGGATAGTCGACTAGGGCCGAGAGTTGGGTTTCTGGTTCGAGTAAGGTTAGTCGACTAGGGAGGAATGTGTAGTCGACTAACAGTGATTTCCAGAGAGTTGAGGTTTATTTCCAGAAAGGGTTAGTCGACTAATGATCAGGGTAAGTCGACTAAAACTGTGTTTCAGAAACAGGTTAAGGTTCAACTAGAAGGGTTAGTCGACTAATACCTAGGTCAAGTCGACTAATCCGGGTCTGTAAGTAGCGTACAGAACAGAATTTGCTGGTCGAATTTGAAGGTCAAAAACCTGATTTTGGAGGCACAAGTGTACAGAAGTGGGGATACAAGTATACTAGGAAATTCACATGTCTTGGTGAGTAAAAATACTCACTAGGAGTGATCAATCGGCGTTTTATGCGGTCGAAAGAGTCGTTGACGACGAATGGCGCCAAGGTGATCTTCGGTGGCGAAGAAGGCTATGATCCAAGGTCCAAGGTGGTTGCTTGAGGTGGAGATGAAGTCCTTGAGGTGGTTCTTGGAGCTAGGGTTGAGGTTGAGAAGGAGGAGAGATCTCTTGGTGAGGGCTAACACTTAGGTGAAATGAAGAAAAAGGAAAAGAAATGTAAAGAGATTGTTTATATAGGTGTTAGATTTTGTAAAGGAGCTGCAAATAGTGTAATTGAGAGGGGGTTTTGTGCAAATATGGGGAGGGTGAGGTGTCCCTCACTTGGCCACTTGGCCGGCCATGGGGGAGAGAGAGAATGAGTGGGATTTAAAAAGAATTAGGTGAAAGTGAGTGGGATTATGTGGAAAATTGGAATTATTGGAAAATTGGAAAATGGAATTTTGGAAATACCGGAATTGTCCGAATTCAAGTATCTCGGAACGACCCGAAAATTTTACTAAAAATCAAGAATAACATTTTAAGACTCATGGTGAAATTCGTTTGAAGAAATAATTTATAGTTTTAAAACTAAAAATCCCGGAATCAGTTATCTACCGACTCCGTTGGAACTTTCATAAATTCATAAAATTCCCAGAAAAAGTATTTAGATAGAAAATTTGATTCTAAGAAATAAAGTCTAAAGGACCTTCTAGAAATTCCTAACTGTTTGTGAATTAAAAATCCGAGAATCGATCAGCGGTACTGGTCGACACCGGTTTTGAAAATATTTAATTAAATTCAGGAAAATTCCAGAAAATCATAGAAAAATATATAATATTGGAAAATAACTTTTAAAACTGAAATCGGTCAACTATAGAAGTAAACCGAAAAATACGATCGAAAAACTGAACACGCAACTAAGTACGTATTCCGGGAATGGGGTATTACAATCCATCCACCTTACAAAAATTTCGTCCTCGAAATTTCATAAAGTGAAGGTAACAGCAAAGAAGGACAACAGATAGATAAGGATAATAAGAAAGATAACAGTAGGAAGGAATAGAAGGAAAGAGTTTTACCAATCAAGAAGTGAAGAGTTGAGGGTAACGCCCACGGACAACACCTCTCGTTCCCATGTGGCTTCTCCAGGGGCATGTCTGTTCCAAGATACCAACACTAATGGTATGGCTTTATTCTTCAATGTCTTGACACTTCTGTCCAAAATGGCCATCGGTTGCTCTTGGTATGACAAATCCGGCTGTAGTTCCAGTTCGGAGTGATCCAGAATATGACTATCATCCTTCACATACTTCCTCAGCTGAGATACGTGGAATACATTGTGAACTCCGTCCAAAGATGGCGGTAACGCCAACCTGTAAGACACATCTCCCACTCGGTCCAAGATCTCGAATGGGCCGATGTATCTCGGACTAAGCTTTCCACGAGTACCGAACCGGATTACTCCCTTGGTAGGTGATATCTTCAAAAACACATGATCCCCTGCCTGGAATTCCAATGGCCTTCTCAGTGTGTCTGCCCAACTCTTCTGCCGACTCTGTGCTGCCCTGAGGTGATCTCTGATAATCCTGACTTTATCTGTTGTCTGAATCAGGATCTCTGGCCCCAAAAGTCTCCTCTCACCGACTTCATCCAACAAATCGGTGACCTGCACTTCCTTCCATACAATGCTTCAAAAGGTGCCATCTTGATACTTGCCTGATAGCTATTATTATAAGAAAATTCAGCCAAGTGAAGATGGTCTTCCCATGATCCCTGGAATTCAATATACAAGCCCGCAACATATCTTCAAGAATCTGGATAGTCCTCTCAGATTGTCCGTCTGTCTGAGGATGATATGATGTACTGAATTTCAGACGAGTCCCTAGACTTTCTTGGAGGCTTTCCCAGAAATGAGATCTGAATCTGGTGTCTCTGTCTGATACAATACTAACTGGAACTCCATGCAGATGAATTATCTCCTTCATGTACTTGTCCGCCAGAACCCCTGTTGTCTGACCTACCCTGAATGGTATGAAGTGAGCTGATTTGGTGAGGCGATCGATGATTACCCACACCGCATTATTACCTTTAGGACTGCGAGGCAATGCCGTGACAAAATCCATGGTGATGTGCTCCCACTTCCACTCAGGTATCGGTAAAGGTTGTAGAAGTCCAGCTGTCCTCTGATGCTCAATCTTTATCTGCTGGCAAACCAGGCACTTGGCAATATACTGGGCTATTTCTCTCTTCATAGCATTCCACCAAAACTGCTTCTTCAAGTCCTGATACATCTTGTTTCCCCCTGGGTGTATGGAATATGCTGAACTGTGTGCTTCTGCTAGAATCTTCTGTCGAACTTCTCCTTGGGGAACACAAATCCTGCTGCCAAAATATAAGGCACCATCCGGATGAATACTGATATCAGTCCTCAATCCAGCCTCTACCTGAGCTCGGAATTGCTGCAATCTGGGTCTTCCTTTTGAGCTTCCTTGATCTCATCTATCAATGTTGACTGAATCTGCAAGGTCATGAACTGTCCCGCCTTATCAGCTCCTTGCACCAACATCAAGTCCAATCTGATGATGTCTTGAATCAACTCCTTCTGCTGAGTAAGTTGGACAAGCACTCTATACTCTGGCTTCCTGCTCAGTGCATCCGGTACTGTATTGACCTTGCCTGGATGATATTGCAAGTCAATATCATAGTCCGCCATCAGCTCCAGCCACCGCCTCTGCCTCATGTTCAACTCCTTCTGTGAGAAGATATACTTGAGGCTCTTGTGATCCGTGTATATCAACACCTTATCTCCCAGAAGATAATGCCTCCAGATCTTCAAAGCAAATATGACAACTGCTAGCTCCAAGTCATGAGTTGGGTAATTCCGCTCATGAGGCTTCAGTTGCCTAGATGCATAAGCTATAACATGATCATGTTGCATAAGTACACATCCCAGGCCTTTTCCTGATGCATCACTGAAGATGACCATCCCTCCTCTTCCTGAGGGAGTCCTCAAGATTGGAGCTGAAATGAGCCTCTGCTTCAATTGCTCAAAAGTTGCAGTACATTCCTCTGTCCATATGTACCTTTCTCCTTTCCTGGTGAGCTTGGTCAACGGGGCTGCAATCCTAGAGAAGTCTTGGACAAAGCGTCGGTAATATCCGGCTAATCCCAGAAAACTCTTAATCTCAGTCACCGTCTTTGGAATTGGCCAGTCCCTCACTGCCTGGACTTTGCTAGGATCAACTGAAATTCCTTCCGCTGAAACTATGTGCCCAAGGAAGGCTATACTGTCCAACCAAAAGTCACACTTGCTCCTCTTCACATGAAGCTGCTCCTGCTGGAGAGTCTGCAATACAATCCTCAAGTGCTCTGCATGCTCCTTGTTGTCCTTTGAATAGATCAAGATATCATCTATAAAAACAACAACAAACTGATCCAAGTAGGGCGAGAACACTCGGTTCATCAAATCCATGAAAACTGCAGGGGCATTGGTGACTCCGAAAGGCATAACTAGAAATTCATAGTGGCCATAACGGGTCCTGAATGCCGTCTTCGGAATATCCTCTTTCTTCATCCTTAGCTGATGGTAACCTGACTGCAAATCCAATTTAGAGAATACCCGGGCTCCATGAAGCTGATCAAACAAATCATCAATCCTTGGTAAGGGATACTTGTTCTTGATGGTAACTTTGTTCAGTTCTCTATAATCAATACAAAGCCTCTTACCACCATCCTTCTTATTGGCCAATAATACTGGAGCTCCCCATGGCGAAGTACTTGGCCGAATCAATCCCTTGTCAGAGTATTCCTGCAGCTGCTTCTTTAGAATCTCCAACTCCGCAGGTGCCATCCTGTACGGAGCCTTGGATATAGGAGCCACTTCAGGCATAGTCTCAATAGAGAACTCAATCATCCTTTCAGGTGGCAGTCCTGAGATCTCAGCAAAGACTCCTGGAAATTCATCCTACACGGTACTCCCTTCTGAACCTCCGAAGCAGTCATCCGAGTCTTTCTCTTAGTAGACTTCACTTCTCCACTGAATTGGAACTCCGGTTGAAGAGGGATCCTGAAAATAATCTTCTTCTCCCTACAGTCAATAACTGCATAGTATTGACTGAGCCAGGTCATGCCTAAGATTACGTCGTACCCCTTGGTGTCTAGTACGAGCATATCTATGGCCAAGGTCTTATCACAAAGTTCTACTGGACAGTCAGCACAAACTCTAGAAGACATGACTACTCCATTCCCAATACTAATCTCCCATTTGTGGTCTAAAGATCTAACAGGTATGGAATGCAATGCCACAAAATGATCTGAGATAAAACAATGAGAAGCACCTGAATTGAAGAGGGCTAAAACAGGTTTAGAATACACCCTGATATTACCTGTTATCACCTCCTCAGAAGTCCCAGCCTCTACTTCTGTCAAATTGAAGGCTTGCCCCCTTCCACGCCCTGCTGCGGTCCTAGCTCCTCCTGGACTGGGCGAATAGCTTGCTGTGGAGGAGGGGGAGGAACTCTCCTCATCACTGGTCCCTGGTTCCTCTGCCCCGGTGGCCCTGGAAGTGCCCTCTGTCCATTCGGTCCCTGCAGTGCTGGCAAAGCTTGGCCGGCTACCCCATTCTCTTGTGTGGACAGGTTTCTATAGAATGGTCCCGGGAACCACACACCAAGCATAAACCATTTGCCCTACGGCAATTCTGTCGAATGTGGCCTGGCTTCTGACAATAACTGCAGAAGGATAATGGTTGGGCCGTCTGGTAAGGAGCCGGTCTGAATGGTTGCCTCATAGCCTGAACCTTCGCTGCTCTGTAAGGGCCTCCTCTCCCCATAGGTGGAAATGGCCTCTTCATGGCCTGGTTCCTCGCCTGATCCTCTTGCTTCTTCTCTAGCCCACGCTCCACCTCTCGAGCTATGGTGAGAACTTCTGAATAAGTCTTCAGCTGCTGGGGCATTAGGAAAACTTGGATGTCCATCTGCAAGCCCTGCTGAAACCTACTAGCCCGCTTCTCCTCATCAGTTACCATGTACGGAGCAAAGCGGCTAAGCCTGAGAAATTTCGCGGCATACTCATCCACGGACCTATTCCCTTGCTGAAGTCTGATGAACTGCTCTTCCATGTCCTTCTGAGCAGTGGCAGGGAAGAATCTGCTATAAAAGCTCTTGGAGAATGTGTCCCAGGTGACAGGCTTCTCCAATCTGGCCTCCTCAGCAAGCCACCAAGTTCTGGCTATATCCTTCAGTTAAATCTTAGCAACCTCCACTTGATTCTCCTGTGGAACTCGAGCTGCATTCAGTAAGTCTGAGGTGTCTGTCAGCCATTGCTCAGGATCCAAGGGCTTCTCTTCACCCGTGAATATGGCTGGTTGCAGCCGTCTGAAGTCTGAAACATTCCCCGGCCTCTGTTCCTTTGGAGCTGCTAACTCTTGCCGAAGAAGTTCCGTCTGTTGCTGCTGGTTCTCCATCATCGTCTGAATGACCTTCAGAATATCAACATTCTCTCCCGCGGGTCCATTCGATGCTTGTCCAGAGTTGCTACGACCCGACCTTCTCTCCATACTGAATTGAGATAAGATAACTGGAATTGAAAAAATGGAAGGAGTTTAGGACACAAGGGAAGGAGTCAAGAAGGGATCAAGAAGGACTGGATAACTTTGTACATTGTAGTTGGCAATAGCAAATTACTGGAATTTGCTGCTTGATTGTACTATAGGTGTGAGAGCCTAGGCTCTGATACCAACCTGTAACGCCCCGATCCCACGGATACGGAGACGTCACTGCGACGTATATACGCAGGTCAGAAAGTGCCCCCACGTATACACGCTAAGCAATAAGTACAACAAGAATCAGAGTGCACGACAAAGCGTGATTTCCATACATATGCCAACATAAAAGTACAGGTACAAGTCATCACAAGATATGATAAAATATTACACATTACATGTATCTTTTATCACAACTAAGTCCAAAAGCAAAAGATACAACATAAACACAAAATGCTCACGAGTAGGATGAAGATCCCGTGAGTCAAAAAGAAAGATCTGGCGCAAGGACTGGAGCTAATCAGCCTGCTCGCTAAAGAAAGCTCGATCTTCTGTGGATGGCTCCACTTCGATCCAAGCTTCGGAACCTGAACATACAAATCCAAGGGAGTCAGGACCTCCCGAAAATGAACAGGTTATAGCCAAGTGGCTAAGGGATATGAATAATAAGGACGGAACAGCATAATGAATATAAACCAACAAGTAATGAAAGCATAAAGAACTATAATCAGGATGAAATGGATACATAGTTAAAGTCTATTATTATTATTACTTGTCTTACTGTGATATCTAGCTATGTGACCCAGCGTCCCAGCGCACATAGATCCATATCCTAGTAATACAAGGTTGTTATTGGAAACAGCGGGGGTATCGACGAACTATGTTTACAGTGGATCCCGTACATGCCCGGGATAACGGTCCAGGATTGTTCCGTTGCTTGGTGACGGAAGCCAGCCGCTAGGCTAACAGGAGGGACTTATGTATGCCCTTTATCATGCTAGTATTCAGGAAGAGGGAGCAAGCACTCCCCTCGGTCCCCTGGTGGCCCACAGGTCAGACCGGAACATGAGTTGCACAACATTCCTAAAACCACTGTAAACACGAACACCTATCGATATCCGCATGTTTTCCCCCGACCCAATATAAGTTGGTCCATTTTATACAAAGTCAAGTGTATCATGCTTGGTTCAAGTGATGGCATGATAAGTGGTGATATCCATTTATTAACAAGTTATGAAATGAGGCTACACAATAATAAGTCATGAAGTGGAAATATAAAATAACAAGTCATGGTGTAATATGAAGTAAGATCATCAAGTAACATGTCATGAGGTATCAGTCATGAAGCACAAGTAACAATAATACATAGCACATGAACAAATGGTAAGATCCAAATTCAGAAAAGAAATCAACTAAGACAAACAGCCTAAATTAGTCGACTAGGTGGAAGGGTTAGTCGACTAATAAGGGTCTCTAGTCGACTAACAGTCTGAATTAGTCGACTGAAACTGGGTTCCAGAGAGTTGAGATTCTGTTTCAGGGAAAGTTAGTCGACTAGGTAAAAAGGGTAGTCGACTAACAGACACGCAAGTCGACTAACAGTCAAGCTAAGTCGACTAGAACTGGGATACAGAGAGTTAAGTTTGTTTCAGGAGTCGACTAAGGTGAGAAGGGTTAGTCGACTAGTAGTCTATAGTCGACTAATAAATAGGATAAGTCGACTAGGGCCGAGAGTTGGGTTTCTGGTTCGAGTAAGGTTAGTCGACTAGGGAGGAATGTGTAGTCGACTAACAGTGATTTCCAGAGAGTTGAGGTTTATTTCCAGAAAGGGTTAGTCGACTAATGATCAGGGTAAGTCGACTAAAACTGTGTTTCAGAAACAGGTTAAGGTTCAACTAGAAGGGTTAGTCGACTAATACCTAGGTCAAGTCGACTAATCCGGGTCTGTAAGTAGCGTACAGAACAGAATTTGCTGGTCGAATTTGAAGGTCAAAAACCTGATTTTGGAGGCACAAGTGTACAAGAAGTGGGGATACAAGTATACTAGGAAATTCACATGTCTTGGTGAGTAAAAATACTCACTAGGAGTGATCAATCGGCGTTTTATGCGGTCGAAAGAGTCGTTGACGACGAATGGCGCCAAGGTGATCTTCGGTGGCGAAGAAGGCTATGATCCAAGGTCCAAGGTGGTTGCTTGAGGTGGAGATGAAGTCCTTGAGGTGGTTCTTGGAGCTAGGGTTGAGGTTGAGAAGGAGGAGAGATCTCTTGGTGAGGGCTAACACTTAGGTGAAATGAAGAAAAAGGAAAAGAAATGTAAAGAGATTGTTTATATAGGTGTTAGATTTTGTAAAGGAGTTGCAAATAGTGTAATTGAGAGAGGGTTTTGTGCAAATATGGGGAGGGTGAGGTGTCCCTCACTTGGCCACTTGGCCGGCCATGGGGGAGAGAGAGAATGAGTGGGATTTAAAAAGGATTAGGTGAAAGTGAGTGGGATTATGTGGAAAATTGGAATTATTGGAAAATTGGAAAATGGAATTTTGGAAAATACCGGAATCGTCCGAAATTCAAGTATCTCGGAACGACCCGAAAATTTTACTAAAAATCAAGAATAATATTTTAAGACTCATGGTGAAATTCGTTTGAAGAAATAATTTATAGTTTTAAAACTAAAAATCCCGGAATCAGTTATCTACCGACTCCGTTGGAACTTTCATAAATTCATAAAATTCCCAGAAAAAGTATTTAGATAGAAAATATGATTCTAAGAAATAAAGTCTAAAGGACCTTCTAGAAATCCTAACTGTTTGTGAATTAAAAATCCGAGAATCGATCAGCGGTACTGGTCGACACCGGTTTTGAAAATATTTAATTAAATTCAGGAAAATTCCAGAAAATCATAGAAAATATATAATATTGGAAAATGACTTTTAAACTGAAATCGGTCAACTACAGGAAGTAAACCGAAAAATACGATCGAAAAACTGAACACGCAACTAAGTACGTATTCCGGGAATGGGGTATTACACAACTTTCAACTTTGGTGGCCTTTAAGGGCGATCCACTTCGGGAAGGAGGGCATCCCACCTGTCAGACCACTAATATCAGTGCCAATTCCCATTATACGTGATCTATCGTGTTGGCGGCGATAAGTTTTATTGCCAGGCTTCAACAAAAATGGCCTGGCAAGATCTGCCATTTTTGTGGAGAATAATGACCGTGTCCTTGTGGCGCCACTGATTATGGCCTTGTGCAAGAGGAAGGCCTCCTTTGTCCAGTCGATTTGACTTAGAAGCGGGTAAAACCACTTGTATGCTTTTTGACGCAAATGACCCTGTCGAGCAACTGGGTGTGTTGTATGAAACACAACTTTGATGTAATATCAATGTACTCCTCCTTTTAAATCAATGAAAGTTCATCTCTTGATTATCTGATCTTTGCTTGCTTTCTTTGAGGGTTTGGCCATAGCGGGGCTAAACTGTATGCGGAGTTAAGGACATAGTCCTTTCTTTGGGTAATCTTCGCGAGGCTGGCATGTCAGCGCCTTTTTAGAAGGCTAAGGTAAGCCTTTCGGCGAAGTCCTTGAAGGATTGTGCGAAATCCGCACTTTAAGCCAGGGCGAGGTTAACCCTTAACGGAATCGAAGCAGCGCTTCTCGGGAAGGCGCTTTGGGCGGCGTTTCGAATTAATTCGAAACGGCGGCATACGCCCTTTTCGAGGCCTCGTTTCAGGCGCTGATTGGCCTATAAAAGCCCAATTGGGCTGAGCAGGAAAAGATCTCCTTTTTTTTCAGAGAAATTTCTTGACTTTCCCTCTTCCTCTTCTTTCTTCATTCAGAGAACCTTGAGAACTCTTGCAGGTCTGCAATGGCGCCCAAAAGACGAGCGGGAAAAGAAGTGGTGACTTCTGCAGCGGAGGGCCCTCCTCCTCCGGTCATCGAGCGACCAGTCACCGGTAAGGGACTTTCTTATCTGATTAGAGACCGTGGTCTCTCTCCTTTGGAGCCGACATTTGGCGATTAGGACGATTGAATATGATCCGTCCTCATTAGGGAACTCGTTTCCTTGAACCTCCCTATTTTCCTTGCACAGGGGAATTAAGAACCGAACAGTTCTTCCTTAGGCTTCCGTACGAAGCCATTACTCGGGCCGTCTCCATCCTGTTGAGGAACAGGATATAGGTCTGTTCCTTCAGTCATGGCCACGAAGGGTGACTTTTGACCATGATGCCCTCTTGGTGACGTTAGCCCTTAGGGCTATACCACTTCCTGCTTAAGCGAAGTCGGTACTTTGGACGCCTTCTGCAAAAATGCAATTATATTCACGAAGCTGTCGCCTTGCTGGCCTTGCTTGCTGAGCGAGGCTATGCCTTAGTGAATTTCTATGTCTTCGTATTCACTTGAATGTCGAACTAATCATAGTTCGTTTCTGTCTTTGCAGTGCATTACGCTCCCGATCTCCTGAGTAGTCTGTTTGGGCTGACCAGTGGAGCAGATGGTAACCTCAACCTGCAATTCCATGGACAGGCTTTTTTGTTCAGTGAGCGGAGCTCCCTTATTCGGGATACACTCATCCAAAGCGGTCATCCGCATACCACGCGGAGTATCTTGACCACGGCTCCTCTTGAGGATATTGACCGTCAGACTTACAGGAAGCCCGACTTTATGTTCGGGGATGCCGCATCCGATCCCGATCGCCAGTTACAGGCAGGCGAAGGACAATGGGTCTTTCAACTGGATGGTGAGAAGTTTTACCTTCCGTCGACTAAGCGGCACTTTCCTCTATCTTCCTTTGTGAATGTGACTCAGGCTCGGAAGATGGTGTGGGGCATAAGCTGAAGCGTCGAATCCGTTCATGTTGGGAGATTGACCTTTCAGTCCGGCTATTCGAGGGCGGGCCCTCCCCTCAGCATAATGGGGCTATACCCTGGGAAGGTATCGCAGGAACTTCCAGTGGGAGAGAACCCGACTGTGGCGCAGACCTTTGGCACTCAATTCTGCGCAGTTGACGGGAACTATCCTGCAACTGACTTCAGGGCTCCCGGTTGGGTTCATCCTCCTAAGACATGGTGGGCGGAGTTGACCAACTACATCCTCGCTCACTTCGAGGAGGACTTAGAGGAGCTGAACCTCTATGAGGCCGTCAGGGCGACCTGCTACGGCATTGAAATGAAGGTGGCGTGCTTCTACGCCATCCTTGAGTTGTACTGCCCGGCTTCGGGGACCTTCTTCACCCCAGTTGGCGAGCTGGGCATGGCTTTGCATGAGATGTGGGAAATCTCTGCTTTGCCTTTCGGGTCTCTTCCATACGAAGAGTACTTTCCCTGTGAGGCGGAGTTGGCTATTCTGGAGAAACAGGAGCCTGCGCTGCTCGAGACTTATCGGGAGTTGATGTGCCACTTGCATATTTGCTCCAGCATCCACGGTGGTGGCAAGGGTAGCTCGAAGAGCTTAAAGAGCTGGGGAAGTTACCTGTTCCCAGACATGAAGAATGCTCCTGAAGCAGCTCATCGCGGAGTTGCTGATGGCGATATTGTTGAAAGGATGGAGATGTGTCTCCAAAGGGATATCGTCGTAACAGAAGACGCTGGTCCCTATGAGAAGGGTGATACCCTTCGGAGCTTTCACCATTAGGCCCGTCGGCCTATGTCTCGAAAGGCGCTGCTGGCCGGTTTCTTAACCGTCTGGTTAAAGAAGTGTGTTGTGCCTTCTTCCTCGGGTGACATCGTCCACCCGAATGTTCTGCTACCCGCCGTTCGCTTGGCCCATGGCCACCGTCTGGGTCTTCTCCCGGCCATGGTGTGTTGTATTCAAAGAGGCCTTCGCGCATTAACGGAGGCTTTCTGCAGGCCGCCGGCGACAAGACGTGAGAAGAGTGCTATCCTTCCTTGCGATGGACCCAATCCTAGGGTGGGTCTGCCGTACACCTACTTGATGGCGTGGTTCGCCTTACACTGCCCTACTTTGATTGGAGCTGGGGAAGACCCTCCGCAGGGTGTTCGAACGGCGCTTCTCCGCCGGTTTGAAGGCTGTTCTTGGATGAAAACCTACGTGGCCGAGGCCCGTAAGTTAGTGCGTCGTCATGACGCTTATAGCCTATTCCGCTGTTTTCCTCGCATTCGGGGTGCAGGATACAACGAGGAATTCCGAGATGCGGAGTCAGGGCGGTCTCCCTGAGTCGGGGCGTTTTCGAGTGGCTGGTCAGCATCCGGCCCTCGCACTTGCTGTACAGGAGTGGGGATACCTGCTACCTGGAACCCTATGTCCCGAGTCGATTTGCCCGCCAATTCGGGTACGACCAGCTGTATGTGGGCAACCCCAATTCGGACCTGGCTTTCATGGGGAGTCTTATTGATGGGGCCCGTGCCTGGAGGTTCTTTACTGCGGATGGTACTGGGGCGTGGCTACGCACGCTGCTGCAGGATCCCGGCCTCTCGACGACCCTATGCTTTTGCCAGTGGTACGCGGCTTCCAACTCCACACCTCCTGGATTTAATGCCAATAGTACGGGTGTGAAGTTAATCTCTCAGCGACTGAGGCGGAAAGCCTCTGATAAGAGAGAAGGCAAACGGGTTCGTGTCCCCGGCTTGGAGGAGTTCATCGCTGTGGATGACAGCGAGGCTTCTGATGCAGGGAGCCCTCGCTTCGAGATGGGGGCTGGAGCTGATACTCCTACGGCTGGCTCTGGTGTGGTGGGGACGTCTTCCCCACGACGTGCGAGAGGAGTGGAAGAAGAGGATTCTGACGTCCACTTCAAGAGAAAGCGGGCAGGTAGCGGATCTCGTAGGAAGTCATTGGCGAAGAAGCCCCGTCGCCAAGCTCCTACGATTGTCGTAGAGGGTTATCCCTCTATAGCGATTCCTCCTGCTGCCGCACTAGCAGCTGAACCGTCGGTCGCTGAACCGACTAGTGGTGAATTCGCTCCAGGTCTGGGTAAGGTTAACCTTATTCATATAATACGCCTTTTTGTGCGTTCCCATTGACTTATCATCAATCCTTTTTTTTTGATTGTAGGAGCTGAGGCAGCTGGAGAACAAGGGGAACATTATGATCCCCTATTCACTTATGGGGCTGCAACCGGTTCCCCTGCTCACTCGGAAGAGTCTGGGAGTGGCGCGGCTGATGTTGGTCCTTCAGGCATTGGGACTTCTAAAAGAAGTCCTGAGGCGTCGAGCTCTATCGGGTGGTCTACAGGATATTCGACAAGCGAAAGCGAGCCGGTTGTTCGTGCTGATTCAGGCAAAAATTTTTCGATGGAGCCTCTGGAGACTGGTGGAGCCGACGAGATGTTCGAGGCAACATCATCCTTTGGTATTGTCGTACCCTCTTGGCTTCTTCTGTATATAGTGTCCCGACTAACCACAGTTCTTGTTACAGGTGTTCGGCCTCAAGATGCATCAGCTTCAAGGAAGCCGGTAGATCTCCCCGAAGGATCGAGGGGTGACATGAGCACTTCGGCCACGGCGGATGCTGCTGTGTTGGACGCGCTGTACGGCGACCTTCCTTCTTATCAGCGTAAATCAGCTGAAAGACCAGAGGTTGAAGGGACGATAGTTCCGGAGGTATCCTCACTCCCAATCACATCAACAAGTAAGGTGCGGACTGTTTTGCCGAGTGCGGCACTGAGGGTGATTGCAAGCCCTACTTCTCCAACCCTGGTGGTTGAGCCTGCTGCCCAGGGGTGGTTACCAGTCCTACCTCCGCGGTGGCTGGCGTGCTGGTTTCGATGAGGACTCCGCCAAGATCACCTTCGGCTAGTCCTGCTGCTATCAGTGTTCCCGCTGCTTCTTCTGCGACGGCGTCGACCAGGCTAGTAGACTTTTCCGAGGTTGCCTCCCTGCCCGAAATGGCTGAGGCCGAGAATGATTACATAGGTGACCTGGTCGATAGCTTTTATAAAAGCTTGGAGCGAACCATCGTCCTAGTTTTGAAGGGCTCGCCTGTACCATTCTCAAAGCTGAAGGTGGTCCTCTCCCATGATATTGAGAGTATTCGGGACTTCGAGGGGTACCATCAGGCTACTGCTTTAGAACTCCTGGTGGATGACCTTGAGAAGGCTGTAGAGGAGTGGCGCCATTTCTATTGCTCAGACCCGGCGTCCTTAGCTGACGAGCAGTTCGCTTGTCTTGTTGCCCGAAAGCACGAGGCTCGGCTTGCTGCTAAAGAGGCTGCTAAGGCCGTCTCTTCTGATTTGAAATCCTTGGAAACAAGGCAAGCGGAGGTTGGAAGTGCAATTGACGCCTCCACTAGTGCTCTTCTTGGTGCTGAGGATAAGATTGCGAAGGCTAAGGAGATGATCAAGAAAGCAAATCTCCTCTTATCCAAGGCCATACCGGTGCGTCTTGAGGAAACTGCGCGGCTCGAAGAGCTCAGAGCTCAGAGTGAGGAGTTTGCGCGGCAGGAGTTGTCACAGAGGGCGACTTTGGCGGAAGTCGAAGCTCGTCTGGCCCAGGCGGTGGACTTTGATGAGGCTGAGCTGAGGTCACAGGCGCTTGCCCAGGCTGCTGATGACAGGAAGACGAGGCTAAACGTCCTCGGAGAGCGGCTCAGGTCGTATAGTGTACGCTTGTAGGTCATTGTATACGTGCCTCCATGTATCCCCATCTTTTGGCATTAATGGAAATTCTTTCTTTTGTTTTGGCTTCTGTCGAATCTCCAATCTTGTTCTTGCTTGAGGACGTAGTCTTTGAGACGTGGCTATCCGTCGGTTCAGAGGTCGCAATGACATAACCGATTAAGACGTCAGCAATCTCGAGGTTAGCCCTTTGCGGGGCTGAAGGGGAGATACTTGCCTTTTGTAAATGTCAGCAAGCATCGGTGAGTCCTGTCTTTTGTAAGTGTCAACAGGCTCAAAGTTGAGACTTAGCTGTCTGCTGGTTCAGAGGTCGCAATGACATAACCGGTTGAGACGCTACTAAGCTTAATGGTAGATGAAACTTGGCTATCTGCCAGTTCAGAGGTCGCAATGACATAACTGGTTGAGGAGCCACCAAGCTTCAAAATAGGTGATACTCGTCTTTTATAAATGTCAACGAGCATCGAGACCTGTCTTTTGTAGATGTCAACAGGGCTCAAGGTTGAGACTTATCTTTTGTAAATGTCAACAAGTTCAAAATTGAGACTTGGCTGTCTGCTGGTTCAGAGGTCGCAATGACATAACCGGATGAGACGCCACCAAGCTTCAAAAATTGGTGATACTTGTCTTTTGTAAATATCAACAAGTATCGAGACCTGTCTTTTGTAGATGTCAACAGGGCTCAAGGTTGAGACTTGTCTTTTGTAAATGTCAACAAGCTCAAAATTGAGACTTGGCTGTCTGCTGGTTCAGAGGTCGCAATGACATAACCGGATGAGACGCCACCAAGCTTCAAAAATTGGTGATACTTGTCTTTTGTAAATGTCAACAAGTATCGAGACCTGTCTTTTGTAGATGTCAACAGGGCTCAAGGTTGAGACTTGTCTTTTGTAAATGTCAACAAGCTCAAAATTGAGACTTGGCTGTCTGCTGGTTCAGATGTCGCAATGACATAACCGGATGAGACGCCACCAAGCTTCAAAAATTGCAATGGAGTTTGGAAAAAGTCTCGTTTTCACGGGAGAAATGAGGGAATCACTGTCATAGGTTTAGTGTTAACGTAACAGCAAAATGTATTTGTGGTCTTACCATTCTATGGATGAGAATTGGTAAGTGATTTTGGAGGTCTCATTCTCACGGGGAGAAACGAGGGGATTGCTGTCATAGGTTTAATGTTAACATAACAGCGAAGCATATGTGGCCTTACCATCCTATGGATGAGAATTGGTAAGTGATTTTGGAGAGAGAATCAAATGGGAACTGGTCCCTTAGGATTTTTAGCAAATCCCCAGCTGTCAACGGGGTTGATATGCCTTTACCGACTACCGTTTGAGTCGGGCTAGCCATGCTATTCCCCTCAGCATGATGAGTTGTTGAGGACTTATGTTGGGCTTAAAGGCCAACATTTTCCTCTATCCTTAATCGTTAAGGATATTGGATTATCGGGTTAACATCTGCATAACCCTAACTCTCCTTTAGGATAACTAGTGCACGGCCAGGTTCCTGTTGGTTTATGGCTGTATGATCTCACTCGGAGGAAGAGAAAGGCTCTCTTTGTGTGTACTTCGCACACGAGGGTCTTGATCAGAGGTGTAATGTTAACTTGATCATGAGAAGGATCCTTGATTAAGGATAATACTTCTTTAAGAACTTGCCATTGATCGGCATCATGAGTAGGTCGCCCTCTGCAGTCGTGAGGCGGTATGCTCCATTTGAATAGATTGTTTCTATTACAAACGGTCCTTCCCATTTAGGCTGAAATTTACCTTTGGTCTTGTGCGTCATAATCATCGGTCGTCTGACGGCTAAGACCAGGTCTCCTTTCTGGAAGACTCTCTGTTTGACCTTCTTATTGAAGGCTTTTGAGATTCGAGCTTGATATAGCTCAATATGCTGCTGAGCTTGGAGCCGCTTCTCGTCCAGGGCTTCGAGCTCTTGAAGGCGCAATCGATCATTGACTTCTAATGTGCACTTGGTGGTCAGGGCCACTCGTAATGACGACATCTGGATTTCCAACGGGATGACTGCTTCGCACCCATATACCAGAGAAAAAGGCGTATTGCCTGTCGGTGTCCGAACCGTGGTTCGGTAGGCCCAAAGACATTCACCGAGCTTTTCGTCCCAATCTCGCTTATTCGAGGAGACGAATTTCTTGAGCAACTTGATGATTGTTTTGTTGAATGCTTCCGCCAAGCCATTGGCAGCAGGATTATAGGCAGTTGAAGCCACATTCTGAATTCGGTATTTATCGCAGAACCGATAGAATACTTGGCTTATGAATTGGGGACCGTTGTCGTGGATGATCCGCCTAGGGACACCAAATCGATGGATGACGTGGTGCTTGATAAAGTGAACCACATTGGAGGTTTTGACTTCAACCAGTGGTATAGCCTCCGCCCATTTTGAAAAGTAGTCGGTTATTGCTAGGATAAACCAGTGACCTTTTGTCGAAGAAGGGCTGATTGGCCCTACGACTTCTATTCCCATGCTTCAAATGGCCATGAAGCAGCAGTCGGGTGGAGCAACTCCGAGGGCTGGTGTATGAAGTCTGCATGAATCTGACATGCTTTACACCTTCGTGCATATTGGATGGCGTCGGCTATCATGGTTGGCCAATAGTATCCCAGCCTATGCAACCTGTCTTTAAACTTTGGACCTGGCTGATGAGCTCCGCAAGTGCCATCGTGCGCCTCTTGAAGCGCCTCCTGTGCCTCTGAACGAGAAAGGCAACGGAGGAGAACACCGTCATATGAGCAACGGTAAAGTGTCTTCAGAATTGGATCGTAATAGAACCGGAGAGACCTTCGCCTGATGGACGCCGCTTCTTTGGGATCGTCTGGAAGCAGACCGTGCAAAGCATAGTCGATGAGAGGAAAGCGCCAGTCTCTTGGTTCAAGATCTGTGGAGACATTATAGGCTTCTCGAGTTCTTAGCATGTGCTTGAAGTATACAAGGTGTCGAGTTGCGACTGTGAGGTGATACTCGGTGTCGGCTGGCAAGGCTAGCGTTGTTGCTAATGCAGCAAGGGCGTCCGCCTTAGTATTTTGAGATCGGGACACATGCCCGATGTAGAAACCTTCAAATAGGTTAGCCAATTCGATGGCTGTATGGTAATAAGGCACTAAGTCCTCATGGCAGACTTCGTATTCGCCTTTAACCTGATTGATGATCAGTTTTGAATCGCCATAAGCTTCGAGGTAGCGTACCCCATTCCATGGGCGAGCTGAAGACCAATGAGCAGAGCATTATATTCTGCTACATTGTTGGAGCACAATTCTGTCAGAGAAAATGCTCTGGGCAGGACATGATTCTGTGGGGAGATAAACACAACCCCCACTCCGACAATAATCTTGCCTTTAGGGCCCATTCGCGATGCTCCATCAAAGAACATCTGCCATACTTCCTCTTCTGAGGTTGCATTAGACTCGAAGACCTCATTAGGGATGTCTTCGTGAAGTTTTGAATGCTCCGGAACTGGATGAGCAGCCAAGAACTCTGCAAGGGCCTGGCCTTTAACCGCCTTCTGAGGCGTGAAGATCATGTCGTATTGAGACAATAAAAGTGCCCACTTAGCCAATCTTGAATTCAATGATCTTGGCTTCATCATAAGAAGACGCGATGGGTTTACTCTGGAGATGACATGTATGGTCTGGCCGACCAAATAATGTCGTGTCTTCTGGACAGCGAAGACGAGAGCTAAACACTCTTTCTCGATAGGGTTGTAGCGAGATTCCGCTCCTATGAGATATCTGCTCAGATAATAAATGACCTGCTCGTGGCCATTGTCGTCCTTTTGAGCGAGGAGGGCACCGAGGGAGTAGTCCATAGCCTTTACATAAAGCAGGAATGGCTTCCCTGATGTAGGGGCCACTAAGACTGGAGGCTTTGTGAGGTACCTCTTGATGTCTTCATAAGCTTCCTGACAAGCTTGATCCCATACGAAGGAAGTACCCTTTTTCATGAGCCGGGTGAACGGCTGACAGCGGCCTGAGAGATTTGCGATGAATCTTCTGATATAAGCCAGCCTGCCTTGCAAGCCTCTGAGCTCTTTGAGATTCCTTGGCGGAGGCATGCTCTGAATAGCTTTGACCTTGTCTGGGTCAAGATGAATTCCTTTTGATGTGACAATAAACCCAAGGAATTTGCCGCTTGACACTCCCAAGAAGGATTTTGTCGGGTCATTTTCAGTTGATGAGCCCGCATTATGTCGAACATCGTTCTCAGGTCGCGAAGATGTTCATTCTTGTTGCGGCTTTTGACGGCGATGTCGTCAACATAGCACTCCACCGTTTTTCGGAGATGATCGCGAAAGATCATACTCATTGCCCGCTGATAGGTTGCTCGGCGTTCTTCAGTCCGAAGGGCATTACAGTGTAGCAGTATACCCCCAATGGTGTTCGGAACGAAGTATGCTTCTCATCGTTGGGATACATCTTAATCTGGTTGTACCCTGAAAAGCCGTCCATGAAAGACATCCTTTCGAACCCGCATGTGTTGTCAATCGTGACATCGGTAATGGGCAGCGGAAATTCATCCTTGGGACAGGCCGTATTGAGGTCACGGTAGTCGATGCAGATCCGTATTTTCCCGTTCTTCTTGAGGACGGGGACTATATTAGCCACCCAATCTGGATGTTGTTCCTCCCGGATGAAGCCACACGCAATGAGCTTGTGAACTTCGGCTTCAATAGCTTCCATGATGTTCGGGCGAAACTGACGTTGTTGCTGCTTGACTGGCTTGACGTCAGGCTTGATGTTTAGACGGTGCATAGCGACCTGTGGATCAAGTCCGGGCATGTCTTCGTAGCTCCATGCGAAGACGTCTATATACTCTCTTACGAGTATTATCAATTCTTTCTTTTCTGTAAGTGATAGGCTTTCACTTATAAAGATGGGCTTAGGGTGGTCTTGGCTACCCAAGTTGACCTGCATCACTTATCTTCAGTAGGTGGCTCGCGCAGTTCAAATCATTTTTTCCATTGAAGGTCTAATTGCTGGGCCCATGGTTCCTCATCAGTGGCTTCTGCGGGCTCCAATTGACTGCTTGAGGTCATATTAGCAGTGAGGTCCTTGAACATTCCTCCTATGCTGATATCGGAGTCCCACTCGGAGGAAGAAGCCGAATGTGATGGAATTGGTCCATCGTCCTTGACTTGAATGGTTGCTGACGATGTGGGTGTAACATACCCCAACCCCCTGCGTGTACTATCATAGTAATTTGCAGGCTTCCCTTTAGGCACAAAGTTCCGCATCAAACCGTGCCTTCCTTTTTCGAAATTCAGGCCTGCTCCATGCTTCAAGTCGTACCACATTTTCTTCATAATACGGCGCGCTGGCCGCGCGTAATGAAAGAATTGTGGAGTGTCTGAATCTGAGCTTGAATCTGTGATTGTGGATCCCCGTGGCCGGGTTCTACCGAAGATTATCGGCGGCTGACCTTGTTTGGACGGAGGGATCACCAGTGTGGCCCCTTCTATAGCTTCCATAGATGTGCTGGCCACACTTGGCTTATGTACGGGCACATGCAGAGAGCCATCCATAATGGATTTAATCGACCCAATACTCGCAGGATAATCAAAAGAAATATTATCATTAATTACCCATTCTCCTTCATCCTCTGAAGGAGTATTACATAGGGGATTATTGAGACATGCTATAATTGGTTCACCAATCAGAATGGCTGGCATGCCTGTTTCAGATTCTGAATCCACCTCGTTGCCACTTTCATAATCGTCCGGCAACGATTCTTTAAGTGCCCCACCGGCCTCTTGATACAGGAGAGCGTCAGTGAAGTAGTTTTCCACTCCTTTGAAGGGTTGCTTTTCAGCGAAGACAGTTCGTACTGTCGCGTCATCTTCAACATATTTGAAGCATTGATGGAGGGTGGAAGGGACGATCCAGTTGGCATGGATCCATGGCCGTCCCAGCAGCAGGTTATATGAAGTGTCAGCATCAATGACATAGCACGTCACTTCTGACTTCAGGCTCCCGATTCTGCAACGGAGTCGAATTTTTCCCAGTGGATGACTGCTCCCGGCGTTGAAACCGTATATTGTAGTAGTGGTTGCGGACAACCTGTACAATGGTATGCTGAGGAAGTAGAGAAGCCTTTTGGGGGTGATGTTGAGTGCAGACCCTGGATCGACTTGTACCCGCTCAATGCATGTTGAACCGATATATCCGGTGTAATACAGAGGTCGATCATGCTTGTTGTCTTTGAGAAGCATATCTTCCGCCGTGAAGGTAATAGCGGGCACCTTTGATTGTGCATGATGACATTCTGGGCAGGGAGACTGGGCGTCATCATTAGGGATCTCAGGCATGCATGTCAGAAAGGATTCTGAATTGGCTAGCGCATCCCTGAGTGCTTCTCTTGTTTCTTTCGAGAGGCGAAGGAGCTCGTGTATAGTGATACGAGCTGGGATATTGGCCAGCTGAGCCAATATGTCAAAGCGAAAGGGTGTATCAAACCCTTGGCCTGGCGGTTTCTTCAACATGTGGTCGAATCGTACCTCCTTAGGCTTCTCTTTTCCCTTGGTTGGGATTGGAGTGGATGCTAGTATTTGTACTGACGTCGTTTGCTGTTGTGTCTCGTCGTAGACTTTTCATACTGCCTCAAGTATGATTTTCCGGATCGGGTGCCCGTCTGTTGAGGCGCATCGGCTTTCGCTGTGCAAGCATACTTTTCTCCTTCGGAATCACTAAGGGAAGCCGATGTAAGATTGCCGTCGTCTGGTAGGATGGAGATGACATTGCAAGACTTGCCCTTTGAGTTGGGCTGCTTTGGATCCCGCTGTACGTCTTGGACGAGGTCCGGATGTATCCACATGACTTCTCCTGTCTCCAATGTTAAGGGAACAAGACCCTTATTGTTTTGAGCTGTAGCTGGAAGATGCTTGACTTCCAACCGTGGCGCAGGGA
The DNA here is from genome assembly GCA_038442645.1 of Agave tequilana. Lineage (NCBI taxonomy): Eukaryota > Viridiplantae > Streptophyta > Magnoliopsida > Asparagales > Asparagaceae > Agave > Agave tequilana. The sequence goes on along the minus strand of JAVJIF010025285.1, from coordinate 18,273 downwards.
CGGAATAAGTCCCGTCAGGAACTGTGACCTTTGGAGCTTTGCCGAACTCAAGAGTCACCATATTGGCAGTGACTTTCTTTTGCTCCGTCTTCAACGTCAGAACTCCGGCGTCGACCAAGGCTTGAATTCTATCCTTGAGAACATAGCACTTGTCAGTAGGATGGTGGACCATCCTGTGGTAGAGGCAGTATTTAGGGTCGTTTGTGCGCCCTATCTCATTGGGACGCCGCGCATCCGGCAGCTTCATTTTGTTCCCTTTGTGGAGCAGATGGAATATGGCGACCACCTGATCGTCTTTGAACGAGTACTGCTTCGGAAGGAACTTGGGCTCCTGATTGTTGAAGCCGCTCTTCTTGGCCTTCGACTGCACATCTCCGGATAACTCCACAGACATAGTCTCTTTGCCTTTAGCTTGAGAAGGTTGCGGTAGGTCGCCACGCCCTTTGTTGTTCATCCCCCACTTGCCTCTAGGGGCAGATGGTTCGAACTTTTTAGCTGATTTCTCGGCTATCTCAGCTTGTTCGACCAATTCTTTCCAAGTGTGGGCTTTAACAGCCCCCATGCGAACTTCCACTTGATCTAGGAAGTTGTGTCTGCATGTCTGCAAAAGCATAGGTAACGGCATCCCTGCTGGGCACATCAAGGATAAGTTTCTGAACCGTTCAATGTAGTCACGGACAGATTCGCCCTTCCTCTGCACAGTGGAGAGGAGTTTGTCCATGGTCACTTCGGTATCGTCCTCATAGAAACGAGAGAGGAATCGAGTTTCCAGGTCGATCCAGGAGTTGATAGAACCTGGGGGAAGACTTCGGAACCAGTCAAATGCCACCCCCTTTAAGGTGCCAATGAATAGCCTAGCCATGATGGCGTCATTGCTTATAACATTACCAGTCTGAGACCAGAAATAGTAGATGTGCTAATTTGGCGAGCTCTTTCCATCATAGGTATGCAGCGTTGGCGGTTTGAACTTCGGTGGATATGGCACCGAATCCCACTCCAGAGGATAAGGACGGACTGCCCCTACCTTCTTTAATTCATCCCTCTGAGCTAGGGATGCGATTTGAGCTTGGAGGCCCTTAAGGACTTCGGCGTCTAAGGAAGAACCTTCCTTGGATTTCTCCGGCTTTGGTTACTCATTGCTGAAGTGTTCCTCCTCATCGTGATTGCTCCCGGCATCATTGTTATTCCGGTTACTGAGGAGTTGAGCGAGCATCTGTTGAATATTGTCCAGGGCCTCTTGCTGAGTTCTGAAAGTTTGCTCCTGAGCTTCCAGGCGTCGACGAAGATCGTCGTTGACGTTTTCAGCCATATTGACTGATGCTCTGTCTGTTCGCACCGAACTGACTGTCGCCGAAGAGGCGTACCCACTATCTTCATCTTCTTCGTCCGATGATTGGAGTGATCTCCTGGGCTCTGGCGGGGCTAGGGCCGTCGAGGAGGAAGGCTGTTCATAAGTGTAGGGTATCGCCACCCTGGATCTGGTGTTTCGGAAGACGCCTTCTTCATGCACCAAGACTTCGCCTAAGCCTGGGCTGTAGTCTGGATCTGGGGAGCTGTAGGGGGTGTCGTCAGATGTTTGTCTTCCCCTGCGCAGTTCTCGTCCTCTCCCAGTCATGTTGACGGATGCGGAGGGGAGATCTCGCAAGATACTCCTTCTGCGATGCTTCACCGGGGCTTGTACCGATAGTCGATCAAAAACTGACCGTCGTCTTGGAGGCGTGGTGGAAGTTGGTCCCAGCCGGCAATGGACCAAGTAGAGTGTCACCAACTGACATCCCTCTTGTCGACAACAGGGGGAAGAGGTTTGTCTATTAGCCAACAATTTCCTCAAATCAGACCTGGTTGGGTCCCTGCAATCGAGCGCAAAGGCTCTTCTGGATCGCACATAGGGCGATGTCCTGCTTCTTTTATCCCTGCAGATGGGATTAGCACTGAATAGTGCCTTGGTTCTAGCTTCACCATCAGACGCGAACTTAGTGCTTGACGCACTGGAAAGCGGAGCACGCTGTGGTACTTTACCCGCTATGCTGCTGCGAAGGTAATTAGCCTTAGATGGTACTTTGGCTTCGGCTTCGCGGTCATGGACCCTGCGCGTACGCTGTGGTACAGTAGCTTCGCTCGTGAGAACAAGGCCGGCGCGAGGCATCGCTGCTCTTGAATTGGACAACGGTATGATTGCCGTTGTAACTTTATGATTGGAGCAGACAGGCATCTTGCCTTTTTCTTGGCGAGAGAGGCGCGGTTTAGGCGTAGCTACGCCTGAAGCTTCGGTTGAAGACTCCTGTTTAGGCTTCCATACCCGCCTTGGCAGAGGAGACTTAGGTTCGCAAGGAACCTGATCAGCCACACACGAGGCTGAGGGGTGTTGGCAGAATTCTGCTTCCAGTTTCTGATTTGAAACCTTGGTCGTGGAAACCCTCCTATGCTTCCGTGCTCGAAGCGTTGGGCCACCCCCAGAGAGGACTTCTTCAAATCTTCCTTGATCGAACTGAACCACCAAGTTCTCACAAGTAAAGGAATCAGACTGTGGATGTGCTCCCTTGTTGCGCCAAATAACCGCAGTAGGTCCGTAGAGAACCTTTTTAGTCTCCATAGAGACTTTCCTTGAAGATATAGCCAGAGAAGCTCTGGCTGCACCGGCTTTTCTGAATTCAGAGTTAGACCCGAAGGTCTGTTCGTCGCATTGTGACACTTGATTCTCGGCAGTGGAGAATTTTTCCCCAGCGGAGTCGCCATCTTGTTTTCCATTATGTTTGCAAAGGGGGGAAACTTACAAAAAAAAGGGTTGAGGAGCTAAATTACAAGTATTCTTAAAAAAGATTACAAGTAGATCTCCTCAGAGATTCTGGAGAAGTGTGCCGATAGGAGTCTGGTCAGCGCGCGACCACTTTGTCCCTTTGACGATGCGAGCGATGAGATTCCCTTCTCGCCTGGTTCGGGGAATCAGAGAATAGAAGGTTGGTAGAACCCTCTTGCTGCTTCTCAAAATCGCCTTCAATAAGGAATTCCTTCTCGCCTGGTTCCGGAGATTCCTTTAGAAGAAGGACGATATTAGGGTATCAACACCCTGAATAGAGAAAGCAATTCTCTAAAAGGTCTCTGAATTCGAGAACGCACGGTGCTTTGTGAAGAAGCCTCTGCTTGTGGAGCTCTTCTGCGCGTCTGTCTGCCTCTATTGATCTCTATTGATCTCTCTCGATTGATCGATCCCCTCTCCTTGTACCCCTGGCGGGCTATTTATAGGGAGAGCAAGGGTATAATCGTCCCTTGAAGATATGGAAACAGATTGAATCAAATCTGTTTAAATCTGGAAATTAGCCTTGCTGCGAGGCTAGGATAGCTTCTGCGGAGCTAGAATTGGCAGGTCGGTTGATCCTCTTGATCTGTTTTGATCCTTTCCATATCGTTGGAGGATTTCCCCCTGATCTTCTTACTCGTTTTTTTAGAAGAGTCAGGAGATTGTGGCAATCAACTGCCAAATTTGATCTCTGATTTGATCTTAATTGGATTTGATCTGATTGGATCCGATCTCATCCGGAGATTTGATTGGTCAAAGGTTGACTGTGGCAGATCAATAATGGCGCTGCCCGCATTGAGCTCGTGGCGGAGCTAGAGGCAATTCTTGGCGAAGTCCGAAAAAGAGGCTTTTCGGCGAAGCTGTCAGTTGGCTTCTTGGCGAAGTCGAGTGATTTTAGCCTCTCAAACGAGGCTATCCCTTTGGGCTCATGTGATGCTAAGTGCTAGCATCTTTAGACCTGCTGAGGTCTGTTTAGAAACAATCCGGGTTCACTGTCTGCTTGCTGGATCAGTGGAGTCCAAGTTGCTTCCTTGTCCCTCGGAGATGGGTGAAAACTGGTCTTCAGCTCATCTGTCACTTGTCTTTTTGTAAATGTCAACAAGTTTAGACATTGTTCGGACCAACAAGAATCTTGTCTTTTTAAGTGTCAACAGTCACAGCCCCACCACTACACTCGACCAGTGATTGCATGTCAACCTCTGATACACGACATAGAACCATATCATTTCATGTTCATGAACAATGTTCCATGGATACACGACACTGACATGTCATGTGCTTGTCTCACCGTCCTACAGATATGCTAATGCACAGACACTGTTATTTCATGAGGTCCCTTGTGCATGCTTCACTCATACATTGATACTGCGCATCATTACATTATTACTGCAAAGTCGTGAACTACAGCTACTCGGATATGCTATTATACTGCTACATGGCTAGGCTATACACAGTTACTTCATGATCTTATACTACTGGACCCATCGACCTACATGCATTGATTGTCTATATATTCCTGTTTGCATGGATCATGATGTATATTAGTACTTCATGACTATTCCTGGATTCCCGTTATATTGAACACTATTTCTGTTACATGTATTATTGTTCCATGTGATTTCGGTATTCCTCTTATATGATTGTTTCATGTTACTGATATGGATATTCCTGTTACTGGACATGAGAGCTGTTGATACGCGATATATGGCATCCCACATCTATTGTTCCCGTTTCATGTTATATTGTTCCCGTTATATTGTTCCCGTTTCCCGTTATATTGTTCTATGCTATCAACAGAGCTCAGGTCCTGTTATCATGTTACCCATATCATGTACTGTATTGGTTCTCGTTACATTGTATACTTGACATATCAGATCATAAAGCTAACTGGGGTATGGGGAGACTCGATGGTTGATTAGATCTTATCGGGTGATGTACTGGATCCATATTGTTCTCCCACTGCAGGGGACGGTAGTGCTACCTACCAATTGCTCCATGAGCTCTCGTTACTTGTTTCATGCTCCCCTCTTAGCGGAGGGCCCTGGTCTCAGCAGCCAGGGGTTTGTTTAAGGCCGTGATCTCGGGTATGCACGGGATACATCTACCCGATAAGAGCTCCTCGACCACGGGTTTCCAATTAACATAATAAAACAGTCTACACAATAGTGACGTCGGGAACACTTGTTATTTGGTCACTCTCTCGTTTGGATAATGGTACCCGTAGGCCATGTCCGGATGGGTTCGACTGGAGTGCGGGCTCCAGTATGAACTGTCGGTGGTATGGGTGGAAGAGATTGATTAAAATACCAGGTGATACTGATTGTTATTATTATATAAATCACATGACATACTCGACTCATGTATATTATTGTCTCTTTCTATTTGTTACCATTCCTGATATGTTATCCATAATCATGTCACCTGTATACCTTGTTACATGTTCTTATATTTGTTACACTCGATGTCGTATTTGCTATTCATGGATACATATACTCTGCATTGTATTTATTCTGTTTTCTATATACCTTGCAGACATCACTACTGTCTATGTACACACCGTATGATGGTTATCTTGCATATGCCCATCTGCATGTTCACTTCTATCACATCTCCACTAGCATGTTCATTTCTATTACATCACCACTAAACAGCATTATTTATGATATAAACTGGATACGACCATAGACCTGACCTGATGATAACCGGCTAGGTAGTGATGGTATTAAAAGATAACATGCTTGTATCTTTCATGTTTAGATACTTCTGCTGCTACTTATATGCTTATTATATGCTTAGGATATGGTATCACTATTACAACAACATGTCTTATCTATTATTATTGTGCTCGTATTATTATAGTACATATTATTGCCTCCTTCATTTTACCACTCACTAGGTCGCTTTCTGACGACCCTGGGTTTGCATGCCCAGGTTGGAGATCTGAGTTATCATATCATCAGATAGTGCCTTGGATCACATAGGAGACTCTTCATCGAGATCATTCATAGGTATTGTTGTGTTTTATTTCTGTTATCATATTCCTCCCAGTTTTCCTATATGTTATGATCACTCACCTCTTTCTGCAGGTATTCTTGTACTTATTTCATGCTGGAACTCATGTATATATGGCGGTTATTTATTGTACTGAGGCTTAGTGTACGTACGTGAGGGTTTTTCGCTCTGCGTATGTACGTCGCCATAACGTCCCCGTACCTGCGGGATCGGGGCGTTACAAAAATTGCGGGACCCCTGCTGCGCAATCCACAAGGGCGAACAAGGGGGTTTCGTCTTCCTCCTCCTCTTCCTCCCTCTGCCCCTCAACACTGGAAAGGACGGCCTCAGGCATTGAAGTTTCAGCCCCTGAGTCTTTCCTGGCCTTCTTCAGGGCAGGCTCAGCCTGGAGAGTAGCGCCATGAGGACGTTTAGGCACCGCCCGTCGATGCCTTCTAGCAGGCTGCTCCCTAGGTGCTGCTGCCCTCGGCTCTATCCCTATCTCCCCGCTGGCTTCTTCCTTAGCTGCCTGGTATTCATCGATATCTCGCATGCGCTTATTGGACGCCAATTTCTCCTCATAGGACGCATTAATGCTCTTAATGCATGAGCGCTTCATTGAGTAGCCAGGCATCTTGCTAGCCTGGGAGTACCAGGTGCAGAAACCAAGGCTTGCATAGCAGTTTGGCGTCTTGTGAGGCAAGAAGAAAAGAGTCTTTGTCCCCCCAGTCACGCTGTAATACCAGGCCCGAGCACCTTCAAACAAATTCCCACTGAAGGCGAGTTGGGCGTTAGGGTTGCCGATGTACAGTTAATCGTAACCGAACTGTCGGGAAAAATGATTTGGCATATAAGGCTCAATGGTGCATGAGTTCCCTTGCCGGAAGAGCAGATACCCGGACCGAATATTGATAAGCCACCAGAAGACTCCCGACAGCAACCTCGTGAAGTCGTCCGGACCTGCGAGGTCAACAAATTTATCCCCATAAGACGCACCGGTAATATCAGAGAAACAACGGTTGAGATGGTAATTCGAAACGTTCAGAATACATTTTCGAACTAGAACATATAGTTGTTGGACCAGCTCGAGCTCTCCAACCGCTGCACAAAAGGGACAAACCCCTCGGATCGAGACACTGGCGTCATCAGCGAGGGGCAGTGCATAACGTACCAAGCCATTAGGTACGTGTAGGGAAGCTCAATCCGGGGGTTGGGAGTCTTTACTCTCGGCCTCCCCTCCGAGTCAACCTCCGGTCTTCCTTCTGAGTCGACGATGGCCTCCACTTTACACAGGCTCTGAGTCAGGGCCCGCATGCCACTTTGAATTCCGGCCACCATTGCCGGAAGGAGAGCGATGGACCTGCCATAGGCCAACAGGACCGCCGGATACACCACGTCGGCAACAATTACTTCATGCGGCAGTGTCGGCACTACACAGCGCTTCAACCACAGCATGAGAAAGCCCGCCAGTAATGCCTGGTCAGAAATGGGGACCTGGGCTTGATGATGGAAACTTTCAAAAACCGTATCAGGTTTGAAAGTGTCTTCATTCGACTCTGTGGTATAAGAACTCACAGAGGCATCAATCCTCTGGACGATTTCTTCGTCGGAGCTGGGAGCTAGAATGGTCACTGAGTGATCTTTCTCAGTTAGACCATTAAATAGGTAGCTCGCCCAAGACATCTGCTTAACTCCCCTAGTCCTCCAGGAGGTTATTTGACCGCAGATGTGAAAGTGGCACAACACTTCCCAGTAGGTCTCATATATCTGAGGGCACTCTTTCCTCAAGAGATGAAGCTCCTCAGAAGTGGGAACATATTCTTCATAGGGGGCGTCTCCCATGACCAGCCCCGAAACTTCATATAGTTCATGCAAGGTGAGCCCCATCTCTCCGACCGGGGGGAAGAATGTCCCCGTCAAAGGATTGTAGTGCTCCAGGATCCCATAAAAATTGTGGGAACTTTGCGGGATGCCATACTGCACAGCCCTAACCGCATGACGCAATCCCACTTGTTCCAACAGACCTCTGAGTTCAGCGAGGACAAAGCCCACCATCTTGCCCCACCAGACTTTGTCGGAGGAATGGACCTACCCGAGCGGGCGGAAGTCAACTGGAAAGTCACCCCTTACCTTCATGAATTAATTAATGAAGGTAGTGCCGAGCTGAGGGGTTTCCCCTACTGGGTACTCAGACCTGAGTAATCCAGGAAACAAGCCAAAAACTTCCCTCCCGTGTCCGGCAGGGTGTACCTTCCGGGCGCCCAGTATACCGAGAGAGACATTGGGGACAAGTCGGGCAAGCTCCCATTCCATTGCCCGGGGGACAGACATGTGCTGGAGATAGGATAAAAGATACATTCTCTCTATATTTAGAAGAAAGAATTTCCTACCCCCTATTTGGCGAAGCCACTTATAATCGCCGTCATGCAAGATGTGATCGTCATCGCCGATGTTGTCCCCAAAGAAGAAGACGGTTTTCTTTAACAGAATATGTGAATCTATCTCAAAATCTACGTCGGTCATGATTTCCCGGAAGGTCCTCATGTCGACCTTGCAGATCTTCTCCCTTCGCTCCTTCGACTTGTCGGTAGTCACAGGAGCAGTCCTCTGCAACACGAAGGATAGGTTGCGGTCAGCACCGCCTACGTGCCCGAAGTGACATTTCTTGGAGAGAGGGTTGGAGGAATATCGCACTGAAAAAAATAATACTTGATCAGAAATCTGAAAGAAAATAATCAAGTATTTACAACTCAAACGCAGGAATGGATCCATACGCGGAAATCATCAAAATCTGCGTCCAGACTCGAAGATCGCGATGCTAGTATGGAGCCCGCGTTTTTAGAATCCAAGACTTATGAGATAATTTCTAAGTATTGGGCTCAGACGCAAGATTCATGAGGACCAGCATCTGATTCCACAAGACGCAAGAGTCATAAGGAATCTGCGTCTGAATCTTTCACACTTAGAAATATTCTAAGTGTTGGATTCAAAACGCAAGGCTCATTGGGGCTCTGTGTTTAACAAGCAGACGTAGATTCGAGCAGATAAAGGAAGCAGAGGTCATCAGACCTGTGCCCTGTTGATCGACTAAAAAAACTGCGCCTAAAGATCAAACACGGGCATAAGCCCGCGTTGGCGGTTCACATTCAAAAGGGATTTAAGAGTTAAAACAACTCTGTAAACCCCTTTAATGGTGGAAATCAAGTCCGATGGCTTCTTATACCTGAAAGAGGGGTTTCTGCATGGAGGAACCGCCCCTCTGAGTCTCAGAGACGACCGCCTTTGAAGACGAAGCAGTATGCTTGGCCTTTGGTGCCATTGCGATCAAGGATCCGATGTTAGATGAAGGAAACGAGAACAAAGGAAGCTCCTTTCTCAAAACCCTAACAGATGCACACGAAGACGAAGGAGAGTCTAATGATGACTCTTGAAGGACTGTTGCCTTTTATAGGCACGGTGATTTGCAAAGATACGCGGCGCTTGGCTCAACGCCTAATCACCGCCTGACGCGTGGATAGCGCATTAAGTGCAGCGTGAAGTTCGCACGCCAAAAAGAAAGTGCCCCCTCATTTCTACAGGACACGTGGCAACATACTTATGGCACGGATTCGCATCCAACAGTCGCGTCTTCATCCCAAGAGACGCGTCCCTCCGATGGACACACCTTCCCAACTAAGCCAGAGTTACGTCCGAAAAGCCGCGTCTTCATTCCAAAAGACGCGTCCCTCCAAAGATCACATCTTTTCAACCCGGCCAAAGTCGCGTCTACCTCATGGAGTAATAGTCGCGTTGTCATCCCAAAAGAGGTACCCGTATAGAAGGCGCGTCTTTAAAGCAGTATCACCCCTGCGTCCACAGAACTGGCGTGTAGTCCTTGCTTCTGCAATTCAGTTTAAAAGTACACTGGCACAAGCAGACGACTGCCCACCCCTGATTTAAAGTGCACCAACGACAAACTCAAAGCATAGGGGAGGTTTAGACTGTGTATCTAGACACTTAACACGATCAGTTTTTGGCGGCTTCAAAGAGTTCCACAATACACTCACGAAGGCCATACTCCAAACAAGATCAAGCTTGGAGCTTTGTCAGTCCAATCATAAAAGTGGATTCAGCTAGAGTCCAAAGTATTTCGAAATCCGTCCCAGCTAACTGCGAAATATCGAAAACTTTGGAGGGGGTTTTGTAGGCTGTCTAAAGATCATTAAAGACAAGTCGTCAAAAGTAGAGTCCCAAACTCCAGACGCAGGGCTAATCATAGCCATCAAAGCAGCATCAAGACGTGAGGGTCAAAACCCGCGTCTCAGCAGTACTGCAGCATCCCGCGTCTCAGCAGCACTGCAGCACCAAGGCGCAAGGTTCGAAACCCGCGTCTCAGCAGCACTGCAGCACCAAGGCACGAGGGTCGAAACCCGCGTCTCAGCAGCACTGTAGCGCCAAGGCGCGAGGGTCGAAACCCGTGTCTCAGCATCACTGCGGCACCAAGGCGCGAGGGTCGAAGCCTGCATCTCAGCCAACATTGCAACGCCAAGACGCGAGGGTTGAAAACCGCGTCTCAGTTATAACTTCCCTCGTTATGGGGTCAATTACCACCCACATAATAAGGAAGTTAACCCCCATTGTGGAGCATTTTTAGGGGACACGTTCACCCCTGAAACCTCTATAAATAGCCCCGTTGCTATGGAGAAGGGGTCGGTCAATCGGAGATCAGAGAAATCAAGGAGAAGAGCTCGACTTGAGAGCTTCCACAGAGAAGGAAAGAGAGTCCAACTCTTCAAGTAACTTGATGCGTACACGCCAATCTTTGCCTACAATCTCTTTGAGATTTCTGGTCGACAGAGCTGTGTTACTCCGTCCGCCATCCGAAGAGAAGATCCCCAAAAGTTCCTGACGATCACCCAGTCAACGGAAAATAAGATTCACTTTCCATCGCCACCTGAAGAACCCAGCACTAAACAAAGGGGAGATTCAAGACTCAACATCTTCCCTCCCTTGTAGTTGGAGTATAAGTTTGTTGTAACTTTTCAATTGATTCAAGGAAACTTTACGCGAATTTTTCTACTCCGTACCAAACACTTAGCACTCTTCTAGGAAATTGCTCCTCCAGCCAGCAGATGAATGTAGCCTGATGTGAATCTTCTACTGTCTTGGTATCCAGTAAAATCAGAATCTGAATACCCAATGATCTCAATCTGATCTGACCTCTTGTATGTGAGCATGTAATCCTTAATTCTCTGTAAATATCTAAAGACCTTTTTGGCTGCCCTTCAGTGATCTATCTCAGGGTTACTTAAATATCTGCCTAGCATTCCAACAATGAATGCTATGTCTGGACGTGTGAAAACCTGATCATACATTAGACTCCCTGCAGCTGAAGCATAGGGAATCTTCTGCATTTCTTTAACTTCAAGGTCATTCTTAGGGCATTGACTTAGACAGAATTTATCACCTTTTGTGACTGGGGTGTCTCCTAGTTTACAATCTTACATACCATATCGTTCAAGTATCTTTTTTATTTAGGTCTTTTGTGACAATCCAAGAATACCCCGAGGGCTCTCTTGATGTATTTGGATTCCTAAGACAAAAGACGCCTAACTAAGATCTTTCATCTCAAATTTCTTCGATAGAAATCTCTTGATTTCGTGCAAAATTTTCTTATCATTGGTAGCAAGGAGTATGTCGTCAACATACAAAATCAAGAATATATACTTTCTCCCACTGAACTTGTAATACACACAATCTTCAACAACATTTGTCTCGAAACCAAATGAGGCAACTACTTGATGAAACTTGTACTACCATTGACGGGAAGCTTGCTTGAGTTCATAAATGGATTTCTTAAATTTCCAAACTATATTCTTTCAGTGTCCAAACACATAGTTTCTGGCTGCACCATATATATAGTTTCACCAATGTCACCATTGAGAAAAGTTATTTTAACATCCATCTGATGTAACTCATGATCAAAATGTGCAACAAGAGCCATAATTGTCCTAAAAGAGTCTTTCGACAAAACCAGAGTGAAAATCTCCGTAAAATCAATGCCTTCCATTTGAGTAAAGTCTTTAACTACAAGACAAGCTTTATATCTCTCTACATTACCTTCTGATTCTTTTAGGTTTAAATATCTATTTGTAACCAATGGGTTTCTTACCTTCAAGTAATGGGACAAGATCCCAACTTGATTATCTTGCATAGACTTATACTCTATCTATCCATTTTTTAGAGCTAGAATCCTGCATGGCATGATGGGAGTTGATTGGATCACCTTCCATCAATCCATCAGTGTCCCCATGTTCTTGGAGGAATACTATGTAGTCATCTAGAGTAGCATTTCTTCTCTCTTGTAGATCTCCTTAGTGGCATTTGTTCTTGAAATTATTTAGTTTGCTCTTCAGAAACAATTACCTCAGCTTGAGTGGGGAGTTGTTCAACATTGTCTTATTGAGATTGCATATCTGCTTCTTGATCAATGACAGGTATAGAAGCATGTACATTGTCAAAAGCAGTAGTAAGGATTACAACCGATTCCTCCTCAAAGACAATGTCTCTAACCTTATTTCTCTCCCCAAACTCAACATCCTCAAAAAATGTTACATACATGTTTCAAAAATTGACTTAATAGTGGGATCATAAAACTTGTAGCTCCTAGATCGCTCAGAATAACCAATGAAGTAATTGCTCACTATTTTGGAGTCAAATTTCTTCTTATTTGGCTTATAAGGCCTAGCCTCAGATGGACATCCCCAAATGTGAAAGTACTTTAGACTAGGCTTTCGACCTGTCAAATCTCATATGGTGTTTTGGCAGTTGCTTTAGTTGGTACTCTGTTCAAGATATAAGCTGCTGTCTAAAATGCTTCTCCCTAGAGTGATTCTGGTAAGGTAGAATGACTAATCATACTCCTCACCATATCCTTAAGAGTCCTGTTTCGTCTTTCAGCCACACCATCCATGCTAGGTGAGAGCCTGACATGGTGTACTGTGGGACGATTCCACATTCCTCTAGGAAGTCAGCAAATGGCCCTAGACGCTGTTCTCCTGAACCGTCATATCTGCCATAATACCCACCACCACGGTCAGATCTGACACACTTCATTTTCTTGCTGAGTTGAGTTTCAACTTCAGCTCTAAATATTTTAAACATGTTCAGAGACTCTGATTTCTCATGTATGAGATATAGGTACCCATAGTGTAAGTAATCATCTATGAAGATATAAAGTATCATTGACCATTCCAAGAAGCCGTAGATTAGCTAGATTTAGTTTAAGAAGCCGTAGATTAGCGTAAGTAATCATCTGTGTTTAGCTTAATAGTTTTAGTTTACATAAATAGTTTTTAATTATGCATCATTTGCATTAGATTAGCTAGTACACCTATCACCCCCTCTAGGAGTATTTTCAATAATAAATTTATCTTTGGATCAACTTATTATTCACATGAAAACCTTGTAATTGTCACACATTTATCATCACAAGTGTGTATGCAATTCGGCCAATATTATCCTTCCTTTGGGTCGATTAATACTCGCATGAATTCACACACATACAAACATCTTAACATTCTCAAGAAGCCAATTGACCTAAGAGAGACTTTGGCGATATCTTGTTTCAATTGATTTTATTGAATATTAGACCATCTTAATAACTTACTGGATGTACCCAAAATTCGTTTAAAATTTTAAAAAAGCCCCAAAATTGCCCAAAAAATGTGCCACAATTTACTTGATGCCAGGCGCAGCGCCTCGGCGCCGCCTTAAGATGTAGGCATCGCGGCCTCCGCGGGGGCGTACCTAGGAGCGGCCGGCCTGGCCGCACCTGCCTGGGCACGGCCTGTCTGACCGCGCCTACTTTCTTATCCCTTTTCCCCTTTTTTTTATGTAAATCTAAAAAAATAGATCTGAATTTTTTCTTTATTAACTTGAAATTAGATCTTAGATTTTAGATCTATAAATCTAAAGAAAAGAGAAGTTTTTACCAAAGCCAAAGTAATCATGTAATATGATTCATAAGACCTAATCTATATTTCATGGAAGAATCAATAAAAAGCCCAAATTTTGAAATTTAATTCCCAAATTTTGGAATCCTCAATGGAGTGGCTCTGATACCAATTGTTGTAACTTGAATGTAACTTGAATTAAACAATTGAAGGATTCAATCTACCATAATTATCTTTAGAATAAATAAGATCAAAGATCATATATTTATCTATAGCATAGATCAAACCCTAAAACATAGGTCTAGTCTCCATGAAGATTCAAAGATATGAGAAAACTAAAATAATAAAGGCGGAAGCGTATTTTGATCCATGACTGAAATTTCTTGAATTGTTGGGATGGAGAAGGTCATCCGAAAGATCTGTATTCTTTTAGGGTTTCTCTCTGCTTGAAGGAATTTCAAAGAGAAGAAGATGATACGTTACTTTGGAGACCATGGTCCCTTATATAATAACAAGAGTTATTCTTTTTTCAATTTGACCCTTCATCAAATTAGAAATTGTATAATTATCTCTACACATTAAATCCATGACAATTTAATACCCATTAGTCTAATTATTGATTTTATTAGATCACAATTAATTTGGATTATACTTTAAGAAAGTCATATACATTAAATTTACATATGTGAGCCCACACATATTGAATTATTTCCAACAAGAATATGTAGAAACAAGCAAGCAAGGAGTGCCCACCCAGCCCAGTTGTCCTGATATGATTGTGTATGATTAGGGCGTGTTTGGTTTCAAGGAAGTGAGCGAAAGTGAGGAAGTGCCATTTTCCACTTTCATTGTCTATCCAAATACCGGAAAAGAAAAATGAAAAAAATCTTTTTCTTTTTCTTTTTTCCCTTTTACACAACCATTTCTCACTTCGAGAATGCTACAGTTAATTTTGTGGTCATGTAAATCTCATTTGTAATAAGTTGTACCAAAAAAGAGTTAATTTTGTGGTCATGTAAATCTTATTTATATTCTAATTACAGTCTAATTTTTTTCATAATTAATTTTTTTTTAATATTATTTTACGGTCAACTTTGTGGTCAACTTTTTCACTTTCACTTTCACATTACTAACCAAACACCAAAAAAAACAATATACTTTTCACTTTCACTTCCCAATTACTAACAAAATACCAAAAAAAATACACAATAATTCTCATTTTCCAAAAAAAAAAAACTTACTCCTTACTTCTGCCCACTTCCTTGAATCCAAATGCCTAAATCAAAATCCACATCAAAGTCAAAATCAAATGTAATACAATAATCTGTTAGAAAGAAAAGAATAGAAGTAGAATTGGAATTAGTACTAGTATTGTTATTGTTACTAACACGAGTTAGTAGTACCTTGCAGGCGAGGGAGAAGTCAAGCTGAGCTGAGAGGACACCACTTCCGAACCAGCAAAGGATGCTGAGAAGGCCAGCAATGGAACCGGCATTCTTATCCGTGAGCACATAGAACAAGGCATATAAGAGAACAGAGAAGAAGCCGTAGTCGAGGTGGAGGTCGAGGAATGGAAGTGGGAGGTGGAGAAGTGGAGAGGTAAAGGGGAAGAGGATGAGGGATGTGTAGAAGATCGGCCACATGACACGAACATCATGTGGACCAACACAGTCACATTCAGGGGTTGTTGTGATATGATACCCCATACAAGGCAAGGTAAAAAGTAAAGTGCTTCCCCCTATCAAATAAGAGGAGCGATCTCTGTGAAGATCTGGCGAGCCAGCGAGCTTCCCGAGCCTCTCTGATCACGGCGAGCTCCATGAGCCCCTGACCCGTCACCAATCTGTGAAGATCGCATCAGCTCTGGCGATCTCCGTGAAGATCATAGCAGCTCCGGCGAGTTTCGGCGAGATCCGTGAACCCCCCTGATCCGCTCCCAATCTGTGAAGATCGTAGCAGCTCCGGCATGCAGCTCGTCTCCTTCATTGAGGCTCAAGTAAGCTCCTCGTTCAACGCTCGCCTCCCCCAGCTCCTCGTGCAGGGCTCATAGAGGATGAAGTGATGCAGGGCTTTGTCGAGGATTTATTTGGGGTAATTTTTTTGATGTAATTTTTTTGAGATTTATTTAGAGTTTGAATTAAAGTATGATTATTAAGATTTTGAATTGTAATTATTTTGAGATTTTTTTTTGTAATTTACTCAATTTGATAATAATCATGCTGGTACTTGTGATTAATTTTTAATCTAAAAGGTAGACTATTTTGTGATGAGCTTGCAGAATTTGAGAATATCAATATGGGGGTGATAAAATTTCTATTTGTAAAGAATTTGTGATATAAAAAAGAGGATAAAAATTGTGAATCATGCTGTCTATTTTTAAGTTTTTCTGTCCACATATTGAATAATTTGTTCATTTTCTTAACTTTCTATCCACCACTAAAATGTTGGACAAAAAGAGAGTAAAGTGGACATAAAAAGAGAAAGTTGGATAGAAATTAACGAAGGTAGACGGAAGGGAGTACGATGGACATAGAAAGAAAAAGTTGGACAAAAATTGACGAAACAGACAGAAAGGGAGTAAGACAGGCTTAAAGAGAAAGTTGGATAGAAATTGACGTAGGTGGACAGAAAGAGATTAAGGCGATATAAGGGTCTTATTTTTATGTCGTGCAGTATACCTAAATGATCACATGAAGGTGGAGATATTCAAGCAAACTTATACCCCAACGCTATATCCTATTCTTGATTTGGACAAACTAAAGATATCATTCTCGAATATTCTGTCCACTTTAGTATGTTTCTGTTCGCTTTTTTGACATTTTGTCCACATTTTCGGGTTTATGTTCACATTTTGAAATATATGTCCACATTTAAGAATATATGTCCAAATTTCAAAATATATGTTCACATTTCGGAGTATATATCGATATTTCCAAGTAAATATCCATATTTTTGAAAATATGTCTACCTTATAAAATATATGTCATCTTGTCTCATTACTATCCAATATTTATACTTTAATACTAACTTATGTCTCGCACAGGTAATTGAGGAGACTCATTAAGACCTCCAGTAATGAAGAAGCGTCATGGGAGGAATAATACAAGGCGAATCAACAATCGATTTGTGACGCGCCCGATTGTGTGCAGTAGATGCCAGAAAGATAGACATAATCGTCCTGTTTGCAACGCTATTCCTATTCCCGATTTGGACAAGCCAAAGGTATGATTCACCAATATTTTGTCCATCTTAGTATGATTATGTTCACTTTTTTGACATGTGTCCACATTTCAGGGTATATGTCCATATTTTAGAATATTTGTCCACATTTAGAAATATGTCTAAATTTCAGAATATATGTCCACATTTTAGAGTATATATCGACGTTTCCAAATAAAAGTCCACATTTTCGAAAATATGTCAACCTTATGAAGTAAATGCTATTTTTTCTCACTACTATCCAATATTTATATTTTGGTACTAACTTATGTCTCACACAAATAATGGAGGAGGCTCTATAAATAGGACCTCTAATAATGAAGAAGTATCGTGGGAGGAACAAGATAAGGCGAATCAACAATTGATTTGTGACGCACCAGATTGTCTGCAGTAGATGCCGGAAATTAATAAAAACGATGAACAAACAAATAAGTGAAAAAATAAGTAAATATTCATGTTTTAAATGATTCTTGTTTTATAAATAATAGAGGTTAACTGATTTTATAAAACATGTCATTAATTATTTTTTGTTTTCATTTATTTTTATTTTTTATTTTTCAAATATTTAAATGATTTTTTTATAATGTTTTGGTCAAGTTAACAAAATTTTTTGAAATGGACAAATCACAACTGAAGTGGATAGCAAAACAATTGCTTTAAGAATTTTGAATTAAATAACAAAACAATTATAGTAACTGTTATAAAAAATTTCATAGTACATCATGTGGGCCAATTAAAGAACAAATGACAGCACATGAGTCAATTAAAGTAAAGACAATAAAGCAATATGAATATACAACAAGCCATGTATTGAGACAATAACCTGCAAACAAAGGAAACTTAGTTAAAAGACTTTTTCACACGATTTTTTTTCTCCAGGGAGTTTTTGACACAATTCAAACTCCCTGAGGATTTAAAAGCAATTTTTTTCTTAAAATTATATACCTCAACTTTCGGTCAATGGACTTTACTACTCTAATTTTTATTTTTTTGCATGTGTCTACCATACGGCTATTAACGACTTTTGTGCAAAGACTAAAATACTCATGTAAGGTATTTCAGTTGATATAATGAATTTGAGAAGCAGATGGTAAAAACGAGGAGATGGCGATCTCGATTGCCGCTTCCGATCACGGGACGGAGCTCAGATTGAGCAGGGACGATTTCATCAAGCAGTTGTACACGCCACCGCCTCAGAGCAGAGAGAACGATGATCAAATTCAGATCGAGGCATTCGAAAAGAGAAGTTGAGATCGAGAGCAAGGGAGGAGGAGAAAGGAAGCAGTTTGCGGAGAAGTAAAATGAAGAAGAAAAGAAAAAGAAGAAATCAGT